>JAQQZU010000010.1:12439049-12456020 GCA_030068025.1 Parauchenoglanis punctatus
AAATATTTACACATTAAGTTTACTGAAAGTAAAAACAGTTGACAGTCAGAGGACGTTTCTTTTTTTGCTGAGTATAGGTAAAGATATTAATCAAAATTAAGTCAAATGATAAATTTGGCTGAATTACAAAAGTCAGAAATGGAAGTAAATGAATAGATACTTTTGGAGGCAAAAATTGCTGAGCTGAGCCAAATTATCTGGCTCATTAAAAACAACCGGAATTCCCATCAATAGCACAAAACTGATCTATTGTTCATCCCTGGTGATGCTCTATATCATGGCTCACTAGGACCTGGGCTAAGAATACTATCACACTAAAAACTGTTGGCAAGTAATTCAGAAAGTTTTTCTGCCAAGATCATGTGATCTCCCTGGACAACTCTCAGATCTCACCATCTATTTCTGCATGTAACCTTGGGGTAACCATGGAGTACCAACTGTTCTTCTCACCCCTCACATCTCTAAACCGACTTGCTCATGCGAGTTTATCCTTTAGAACAGTAGTAGGAGGATCCAGCAAATTCTATCCACAGTAAGGTGCACCTTCAGTCCCTTGCCATTTCGAGACTGGACTACTTCACCTCTCCCCTGGCAGGTCTGTCTCTAAATGCCGTTCAACCTCTGAGACTGATCCAAAATACAGCTGCATAACTTGTTTTTAACCTTCCCAAGTTCTCCGATACTACCCCATGGCCATGTTCCCTCCACTGGCTTCCTATAGCTGCCCAAATGACATTTAAAAAACAGATGTTTGCCAATGAAGCCAAAAATGAACCAGCTCCTACCTTCCTTAAAGCATACAACCCACTTTGCTCTACACTCCACTAGCACTGCTCAGCTGGACTTGACTTCCGATTTTTGCTCTGCCTGTTGCACTCTGTTTGCTTATCGACTAACCCTTCGCTTGTTGTTGTGACTTTGCTCTGGATTTGCCCCTTTGTTTTTACACCAATAAAGTACTGAACCACTAACAGAGTTCAAGAGTCTCAAAAGTCTGTCTTTCTTCACTGAACTCAGACACTTTCTAGCTTTCTTTCTCTTTCTTTCTTCCCTCTATCTATTCTTTCTTTTCCACTTTTCTTTCTTTACTTTTTTAAGTGTTTTATTTGCTTTTTTTCTTTAAGATTTTATTTCTATTGTAGTTTCTACCTTGTTTCTTCTAGCTTTCTTTGCTATCTTCTTCCTATTTGGTTCATTTATCCCACCATTTATCATTCTTTTTACTCCATCATTTCTTTCTTTTCTTTTGCTAACTTTATATCTTCTCTTTCGTTCATGTTTATTTTTTCTTTTTAGTGTTTTATACAAAGTTCAGTGACAACTAAGACCCTTAAAATCTCACTTGAAATTTCTTTTTTCTAAGTGCATCGAAATATTTTAACACTCCAAGTTTGCTGAAGTGCCTCTGTAAACGTGGCTGATGCTAAATGGGTAAAAATAAAAAAAAAGTGGTGTGTAATAGTGTTAGGTTTAATCGGAAGCCGGGTGAAATGTAATTATGTGGGTTTTCCCTGGAGAGACTACATGGTTAACTCGTCTCTGAGAGCGATTACCTCTCCGTTTGTGCTGCTTTCATGTTGTGGAAATGTGGTTTTCATTATTATTACTGTAATTAAGATTAATACAGGAACACACACACACATTCCTTACTAGCTGTTTGTGTGAAGGATGATGCAACATTCACTGAGGATTGGATTTGCAGATCAAGGAATGCTTTTGACAGGGAAAAAAATGTTGAAATAAGTTAAGAAGTTAACATGTGAATAAATGAATCACACGTGCCTGATGTTCCTTCTGCGTCCTTATATGGAAGTCCAAATTATTATTTTTTCTTCATTCTTTGTCTTTCAAAAAATAAATAACAAGTACAGTTCTCATCTACTGCAATATTACCATGTTATTCAGAGGACTTTTCCAGGGGAAAACATAAAATATTATTTTGTGTTTTGGTAAAAGTTAGATTTTTTTTTCACAAATGAAGAAGCAAATGTAACCTCCAGTATTCAAATTAAATTACAGCCCATTCTGCCATTTAGATCCATGGCTGACTAATTCCATTAATTGCCTCCAGGATCTAATTACAACACATTCAGAGTTATTTTATTCCAAAAGGATAATCAGCACCCGCTGCGATGCGCATTAGCTACCGTCATGTGATGAAAGTGTCGAGCAGTTTACAGATTTGTGAGATGGAATCGGGCATGGCAACGTGTAAAAGAGTGTTATTTAGAATCTTAATCAGAGTCATTATTTCTTCATGAATGTTAATGAGTGACAGAGTCGCGAGCGGGACTAATGGCGCATGTACACTGATGAGCTTTTGTTCGCTGAGGATCTCTAAAACGAGAGTGAAGACTAATCGTACACATCAGCAATAATTATTCAAGTCAAGTTTTTACTTATAAAGCACATTTAACACAACAAGTAAGTCAGAATATTATCGTTCCTGACAATGTACTTCACTATGAAATGCTAATTTGGCTGACAGTGAGTTAAAGCTAATGGAGAGTAGCTAGCATGAACCACACATCCAATAGGAAGGTGTAGCTGATGAACTCGAGTGTATTAATATTTTGCGGAAAATTGCTCGCATGTCGATTCCTTTTGTCAAGATCCAGAAGAAAAAGAATGTGAAAACTGATAAAAACTGGAAGTGAGAGCTAGCATGAGGCAGTTAGCTTGGACCAACTACCATAGATTTGCTCTTTCCCCCTCAGGTCAAGACAAAAAGACTAAATGGATGAAAAATTACAATGTAGTTAACAGTGTATGAAAGCTTATGGAGAACTGCTAGCACGAGGTTCACCTCAGAAGTTCACCAAAGAGCTACACAATGAGAACGCTGAAGGCAATTAAAGCTATACTATGTAGGGTTTAGGGGAATTTATTAGAATAAATGGAATATAGTATTCATAAGTATGTTTTTATTAGTGTCCAAATACTTGTAATTACAAATTGTGTTGTGCTTATGTATGCTTAGAATGAGCCATTTATAGCTACATAGGCTGCCAGGGTTGCTAGAACAGACAAACTTGCACGTTTTTGCAGTTTTACAAGCAGTAGCGTGAATCAGGAATCAGGAAAGGAGTCTGCATTTGCTGACCAACAAGTGAGAGCCCAGATTTTGTAAAAATGAAGGATACTTATTATTTAATACAAGAAACAGTAACACTGCTGCAGGTAAAGCACAGAGTTGCTGTGTAAATACCATTTTCTGTTCTGTTGGTATTGCTCATATTGCGCAGACCAATATAATGAAATTACTTTATAAATACAAACCTCCGTTCCTTCTTGTTGCTCCTTTTGAAGGGTTTCCTTTTCTTTTTTGAGTAGCAGAGTCCTCTCCCTCTGCCTGTCTCGGTAACCTCGGTAACATTACTGTGTGGTATAGCCGATATATGACTCTTCAAAAGGGTGAAAAAACAAATGCATCCTTCTAACGTTAGCAGTATAACGGTACATATAACGTTACTTTACACGGACCGAGTAACAAAAATAATCTTTCACAATAAAAGGCTACCAAAACGCAAAACACACCACACTATCTTACATATGACCTATAGTTTTTCAGGCTAAATAACTAAATACAATTTCTAAATATTCATTTTAAGCAACCTCATCAGTTTACTGGCTCCTCGGTGCAGTAATAGACGATGATATCATTTCGGATTGTGCACTGCGGGCACATGATGGCCACCATATCTTCTAATAAGCACCTGGAAAGGGAGGGGTAATGGAGCGGGCATTCAGTTGGTTGCAAAACTGCAATGTCACCACTAGACTGCAGAAATCCTAAATAGTGTAGCTTTAAGTGTAATAGAAAGGGGTTAGCTTGTAAGGTTATGGTTCAAATGTAGTCGTCTAGTTGAACCCCTGAAGGACAAATGCTAACACTGATAATGGCAAATCATTACTGAAAATAAGTTGTTTTCATTAACCCACAAGATTAGCCTTTTAATGGGATGACTAGGATCAAATCCTGGGCGTCTGAGAGATAAAAACAAGTTGGTGAACATCACTTGTCTTTTTTTTGGCGCTTCAAAGCCTTGGGGGTGAAGCAAACGGAGATCAATCTGAGCAGCTTCAGCTTAAAAGGCACCTCGTGGCGAATTAGCAAGACGCTAGCATTGATCTAAGCGCCCTGCAGACACTCACCAAACTCTCAACGGGGGAGAAAAATCACTTAAATCATTTCTGACTTCTTGTTTGCTGGATTCTCAAAACTACACATACGTTACCTCAGACATGCTAAAGACACTAAATCCCAAATGTTTGTCTTGTTCTACTTCAGTAATCACTTTTCTGTCAGGAGATACAAAAAAATGTGTGTGTGTGTGTGTGTGTGTGACATACAGAGATTCTACTACAGTTCAAATTAGGACAGGAATTATACATAAATGAGGTAGTGTGTAAGCACAAAACATCTGAAGCCTGCCAGCATGTTGCTCATGTTTTTCTTTCCGAGCTCAAAGGTCAAGCATTTAGCCACCCACTCACAAGTACGTAAACATCAAAACACACAAAATGAGCACAAAAACACAGTTTCATGCAGCGTCTGGTTTAAAGCTACAGAACAAAAGTGGATGCTAATTCACATGCTAACCTAATGCTAATTATTTTGGCTAAATACATTCTAAAATAATAATCCACAATTTCCTCCGAGTGTTGCCATGTTTTTAGTGCATTGTTTGCTGAAACTAGCTTGCTCTGATTGGTTTATTAGTAAATCACCTAGCTAAACATAAACTGCTAGTTAGCGACCAGCATCATGAACTTAACGTCTTAATGTATTACAGTATTTCCTTGATGGTTCCTTTCTTTCGCTTCTCTTCCATGCTTTCATTTATTATTTATTTCTTATTCAATGCATTTTTTAAAATGTTTTCTTCATTTAGTCTTGCTTTTACACCTGTGTGTTTTTTTTCCCCTTTTTTTCCCCCTTTCATTCATTCGTTCATTTTTTTTTTCTTTTTTTATTGATCTTTCTTCTAGGCATTCACATTCACATCTCTTTCCTTCTTTCGCTTCCATTTCTTCATTCAATCCCGCTCATCTTTCATTTATTCCTTCATTCCTTACTTGCTTTGTTTCCCTTTCTTTCAAATTTTCCTAATTGTATTTCTTGTTTGTATTCATTATTCCTTCTTGTTTTCTTTGCTTTCTGCTGCAATCAAATGTTTCTTTCTTTCTTCGCCCGAGCAGTAACACCCGAGTACGGACTACTGCTGTACTCACGCTGTTTCCTCATGTTCTAGTCTAACAAAATAAATTATCTCGTAACATTTCACATTATAACAAGGCAAGTTATGTTATAAAGTGAAATGTTTTATGTTATAATAATAATTTATCATGTTATTACAAGATAAGCAATATGTTGTTTCTTGCTATAATATATAAAAGTTTGGATGTCGTAATAGTGTTATAAAGTTATAACGTTACACAACCAGCTTTTCTTTTTCTGGCGTTGTAATAATACGCTTTCTTTCATTCTTTCTCCTCACGTATGTTTTATAATTCTTAGTTTTCATCATTTGTAAAGATTTTTTTTCCATTCATTCCCCCATCTCTCCACTTGTTTTCCTTCCTGATTTCATTCTCTCTCTTTTTTCTTTTATGATTTCAATCTTCACCACCAGTTTTCTCCTAATGTTTCTTTCTTTTATTCTTCTCTCTGTTCTTATTTATTATATCCATTTTTTTCTTTGATCACTCCTATATGTTCCTTTCTCTGCTCTTACCGATAGATAGATAGATAGATAGACAGACAGATGACTTTGTTCTTTAGCACATGGTGGATTCAGTAAATAGGAAGTAAATGAGTGAATAAAGTACACAACTTTATCGTGTTGTTATTTATTTATTTGTATTTTTATCCCGTTTCGAGTTCGCTGCGTCATTTACGTCTCCACTTTCTCAGTGAAGGATGAAATGGGGACAAGGAAACATTAGCGTTTGACACAGACGTCTATATCGCCTTCATCTACATTTAAATTGGAAGCGTGTAGAAAGACGACGGCGCGTCAGGAGTGTGTACGCAGAGCTGATAATATATCATTACTCCTGCTGGAACATAACGAGCTGTGAGTCTACACCAATCAGAGGCAAGAATCAAACTGCCAGAAAACACAAAGGACTGAATGAGGGAGTTAGTTTTAAAAAAAAAAGAGGATGAAGAGCCATCGAGACCATTTAAAGGTAACAACAGCGATGGTGTGCATCAGGGCTCTGTACTGGACCCTTTGCAGATCTGCCATTCTTTCAGTTATTCTTTCCTGCATTCCTATTTTCCTATTCTTCATTTCCGTTTTTTTCCCTTTTACTTATTAACACTTTTTTCTTTGTTCCTTTCTTTTGTTGAGGCGTCAATTACAATGTCTTTCCTTTTATCCCTCCATCATTTTCTTCTTTCTTTTCCCTTTCATCTCCATGTTCCTTCTTTGTTCTTTGCCTCATTGAAACATTTCTCCTTTTCTCCTTTTCTTTCCTTTTAGCTATACATTCGTGCTTTCTTTTTCTGTACTTCTTTTCTCCTTGTATACCTCCATCATTGTCTTCTTTCTTTGCCCTTGCATCCTTGATTTCACATTTCCTTTTTTGCTTCCTGCTTTCCTTATTTCTCCCTATATCCTTTCTCTCTTTATTCCTTTATCTATAGATAGATAGACAGACAAAAAGAGGTAGATCTTCATTCCACTTTCTTCCATCTATCCATGTATCTATATTTTCTCTCAGTTCTTAATTTTTTACTCCCCCCCCCCTTTTTATCTATCCATATACCAATTCTATATTTTCTCTCCATTTTCAAATTCATTTTACCCCTTTCACCTTTCTCTTTTCTTTATTCATCCGTTTGTCCTTTTTTCTTTTTTCATTAATTAAAAACTTTTGTGTTCTTTTTTCTTTCTTCCTTTTACTGTTTTTCTATCATTGGCATCTGTATATTCACATTTACAGCATTTGGCAGATGCCCTTATCCACAGTAACTCCACTGTGTCTCCACTACCCCATCTGTTCTTTATTTGATCCATCCTTACATTTTCTTCATCTCTCCATTTTTTTTACTTCATTCAGTCTTTAACATTGATTTTTATTTATTGTTTATTGTCTTCAGGCCTTTTTTCAGGAGGCAACACCCCATCCCCATTTTCCTATCAATTATTTATTTATTTTTCTTTCACCTGTCCATCCATCCATTCTTTCTTTAATCTCTCCATTTTTCCTTTAATGAGTAAAAAAAATGACTGTTTAAAGGTAAAAAAAAAAAAATAGTGGTGCTGTGATGCTTTCTTTTATTTATTATTTCATTTTAATTTAATATATTACCTCATCATTGATTTCTTTTTCTTTATCTTTTTCTTTATTCTTTGATTCTTCACTGTGTTCTTTCTTTCTTTCTTTAATCATTCACTTACTGACACTTTTTTTTTATTTTACCTTCATCATTTTATTTATTTTTTATTTTTTCCCCATTCATCCATCCATACATTCTTTCCATTTCGTTCTTTTATTCTCTACTTCTTTTCTCTGTGTGTTCTCTTTCATTTTTTTTACCTTTATTTTATTAATAATACCATTAAGTAAAATATTTGTTTAGTTTTTTAAATAAACCATCTCTTTATTGTTCACTTTATTCTCTTTTGTTTTCTTCTCCGTTACATTGTCTCCACTTTTCTGGCTTCATTTTCAAACCCTACTTTCAAACCCTTTGTTTTCTTTTTCTTATTCCTTACTTTCTTTCTTTTTCTTTTTTTTTTTTACTCTATTTTAACTTCATTTACCTTTTTCCATCAGTTATTTACCTCATTTTTGCATTGTGTTTACTTTAACAAAAATTTTTTAAAAAGACTCCGGGACTGAGATAAGCAGTAAAGATAATGGATGAGTGGATGAACTCTGGGACTATGCAGACCTTCAGATAAATTAATAACATACACACACACAAACACACACACTGATATCATGTGTTTACTCTCAGTCTGAGAACGAGTTTCATTTTTGCATGAGAAACTGGTGGATCAGTACAAGCTTAGCACAGGCGTGTTTGAAGAGATGCAGTGTCACCTCGTCCAGAAAGAGAAGGTAGTGTTGTCATCATGTGTGTTTGGGAAACAGATGAGAAGGTCCGGTGGCACTCGACTGGAACTAATGCTGTTATCTGCGGCTGTTCTTTCGGCTACAGCAGGTTAAGTCAACATCAGCGGGATTTGGTTGTGACTGATAGCAGCGTGCACACAACTCAATCTGAGACAGCCGCAAAGCACACTGTGTTGTTTTTCTTTCCTTCATCCAAATTATTCGGGTTTGTCCTGAATGTACAGCCACGTACACACACACACACATTTTACAGAACACTCTGGCCTGGTCTCAGTCTTGAACTAAAATTTCAGCCAAACGCAAATAATATCACCACAACACTTTACCTAGTCTCAGTCTCACATGCTCCACCCAAGGTTACATAGCACTGGATATATTTTGTAAGCGTCAGGATCTGATCATGTCTGTGTACTCGTTTGCAAACTGCCCATAATTGCACTCTTCACAGTACTATATAGGCTATACGAGGGCCGCCGGGGGGCAGCCGGGGTGGTTGCCCCTGATCTCCCTCTTGTGTCAGGGGGGGCCTGTCCCAAATGTTAACTGAGTCATGCTGTGAATAATCCATAAACAGGGCTGTACCTAGCTATGAGTTATTTTGTTTTAAGAGCTAAAGATGAAGTTAATGTTTGAAGCTAAATATTCACCTGAATAAAAAAAATAAAAGTCAGAAGGTGAAAATGTATTTGTGCCAAGTGTATTCTTAATTCAATTTAAATGTGTTATTAATAGTGTCTGCTGTGTGTCTGTGAGAGAGAGAGCTAGGGCATTCAGTATCAGCATGATAGAGGACGCGCGACTCGTGAACCGTACAAGCGCACTTCGAATTCGTGTTGTGATTCGTGATGTTGTGCGCGTGTGATCATTCAGCATTGGGAGGGAGGGTGTGTGAGCCGGGCTCATGTTTCTGTTTTGATATAGACTAATTATAGCCCAGGCCTAGTAGTAACCTATTTGTTTATAGACATAATTGATAATTTATGTATATGTTTTTAACACAGCCACATAGGGATCAAGTTCAACAAGAACATGTTCGTAAAATTGTCCAAAAGTGTTAACGTCTTTTTTAGACTATTGTAATTAGGCTATGTTAGATTTGTTTGAATTATTGTAACATATGTACATAGTTTAGCCTAATCTCACTTAAAAGTGGAACAGCATGCAGTTGTTCCAACACTCTATACTATGTTAACCAGCTAACTAACATCAGCTAATCCTGACAGGACAAAGAAAATGTTCATTTTTAGTGCTAATGCTAGTTAAGATAAGCTACGCTGACAATATTTTTAATAACTTTTCCCCTATTTTCTCCTAATTTGGTCAAATCCCTCATCTAGCCAGGGAGAATGAAAGCTAACACATACTTCTGCCTAGATACTTTGCAGCAGGTTGTGACACAGGTTGGCTGGCTTCATGTAACACACAGAAGAAAACACTATCTACCCTCTTCCACAGATGTTTGTGGTATCGTCAGGATTTGAGCTATTTTTCTGTTGCGCCACAATAATCTGACTCTTAAATATGCAGTTTTCACTGCACACTAGCTAACCAGCTAATATGAGCTAACTCGGCATGAGTGCATAATCTTCACTTCTAACGCAAGCTAGCTGGTTAACGTTAGCTGAAAGGGATTTCAAGCCATAGTCATGTGTGCTAACGCGAGCTAACTCCAACAAGCTACCTGGACCAAATTTAAGAAATCATTTTAGTTCATGTGTACAAATGGTTGTGATCTTTACTGCTCAATTCAATTAAAATGTTCACAATCTGTATAACCTGATGAAATCTCAAAGAGGATATGCACAAACAAGCAAAATCTTCATTGCTAGCTGACTAGCTTGAGCTATCTTGGCATTGTATTTTCAAGAGTACTTCCCAGAGATATATGTACAGATTTGCTTAACCTTCACTGCTGATATAAGCCAGCTAGCGATCCTGTTGAAATTACTAGAGACTTTTATAAGTCTTTTTAAGTTATAGTCATAAATGCAATTCTTAAATGTTCTTAGGCTTTACAGCTAGCACTAGTTAGCTAGCTAATATACCTAGCCAAGAGCATATTCAAGTGTAATCTACATAATAGCAGCTGGCTGCCTAACATGAGCTAATGTAACAGGATTTCTGTGAGGATTATTAAGCCATTGTCATGTATGCTGGTTGTCACTGCTACTACTAGCTAACTAACATAAGCTAGCCTGACATTATGTGTGCTAATGTGAGCTAGCTAGCTAACCTGAGGTAAACTGTAAGGCATGATGATAGCCAGGTAGATAACATAAGGAAACCTGACAGGACTTCTGTACTTGTTGTCAGGATTTCTAAGGAAAAACTAACTTTATGTGCTTTGGGTGCTACTTTGAATGCTAAAAATCTTAAATAAATATACAACTGTATGGTCCACTCACTATATCCAGCTATATTCAGATCTCTCTTAGTAAAGGTTACCTCAGGTCTCATTTCTTCCCCGCCCTCTCTCTCTCCATCTCTCTCTCTCTCTCTGAGCTGAATCTGCTTGCATGTCTTTCTTTCCTCTCACTTAAAGGTCAAGTGTTTCTTTATTGTTATTTTCACTGTCCTTTTCTTACAGACTCGGTGACAAGATAAACGCCGTCTCGCAATACACTTGCGCAATCAGACTAAACAGTTTAACACAACACCACTCCACAAAGAACTCATCCATCTCTCTCGGCAGATCTCCTCACGGGAAAGCTCGTCCTCTGCCTGGCATGAAGAATGGAACTTATCATAGTCATCATTCATCGGTTATCCCAGCCGTCTCTCAAGAACTTTTTCCTTTCACAGAAAAATTCCGGTTGTGTTTTTTTTTTTTCTGTAATAAATCAACACCAAGTCTGTTACTAGACCACATATCTATGACACTTATGATAATTCGATACGTATATGCTTGATTTTAGACCATGTTCATTTAACAGCTGAGGCTATACAAGTAAGAAATCTATAAGGCGCTTATATTAATTAGCAAGCTAGTGTTTAGCTGAGCAACCGAAGTTGAAATGCTGAGATGAGATGATTTCACCGAATTTCTCTGCCACCAAGTAAGCATGTTTGATTCAACTTTTTATTTCTTTACTTGAGTTAATCTCTGATCTTAAATATCTGATTTGTTATGTTGTCATGTAACTTACAGTATTAGACTGGATTAAAAAAATCCTTTTTGTTTGACAGCTTTGATTAGCCTATTAGCATAATAATCATAAAATACTGCAAGTAACAGTGTATTATGAATGCAAACGAAAGATAGGGGTTTTTGGTGATCGGAAGGTCGTGAGTTCAAATCCCAGCCCTGCTACTGCAAGGCCCTTAACCTTTACTGCTCACATATATAAAATAAGATGTATGTAAGTCGCTCTGGATAAGGGCATCTGCCAAATGACACAAATGTAAAACTAGAAAAGAAAAGTCTGTAGTGAAGAAAATAGTAACATTCTTGACAGTGTACATCACAGTGTACATACCACCTGATACTTATATTATTTCTACCTTGTATATTTACAGGGGGGTTTTTTTGTGTGTGTGTGATTTTATTTCTTGTCCTTCTGGAATTTATGCTTACTTTCAGCAGCAAGGGAACATTTTGTACATCTCACAGTTGGTGAATAAAGACTCAGAATCTGCTCCATTTTAGGAAACACAAGTGGCCACTGGCTGTGAATCCCTCAGGAAAAAAACTGGGATCTCCAACACGCACACACACGCACACATTTGTTTTTATGTCTTTGTGGGGACCTCCCATTCATTTCTTTATGCATAACCCTAACCCTAACTATGACAACCTTAACCCTTACCTAGCCCTAACCTTAACCATGAGTAACAAAACAAATTACAAGACTTTTGGCTATTTTAGTTGTTTAATTGTATTCATAGATTTTTATAAAATTGACTTTTTTTGGGAAAAAGGTCCCCAGAATGTTATATAAACATTGTCCTCATACACACACACCAGTCCCCAGTCTGAGAGGCTCTGTAGAACGAGTGAAGCAACAGGGAATAAGCAATGCTCTCCGAAAACTAGGCTTGTGCCAATAATCGATTGCATGATACATCATGAGGGATGCCTCAAAATATCATCAGTACCTCAAGAGGCTCTCTGGATAGACAGCCTTTTTAAATTAAACTATGCCCCAGGAAGCAAGAGGACTTTAAATTTCCATGGGCGTCACATGGCAATCCCATAACACGAATGCCACTGAAAAAAAATGCAAGTGAAAAAAAAAACTAGTTCTCTTAACTTCGGAAACGAGGCAGCACTTAATGGCGAGTTGCATTTTCAAACAGCGAGCAGTCACAATTAATGCAAATGGCGGAGGCGAATGTGGCCGTTATTTAAAAGAATACCATTGTGTGCTATTAGGGCCGAGGCATTTATGAACTCTCGATTGATTCCGCGTGTCGCTAACGGCCTGCGCTTGATTAGACGTTTTCCACGAGCTCCGTTCCATTGAGGCGGAATAAAACATTTGCACAGGGGAACGAACGGAAAAGAGAAAAAGAAGCGGGAAAGTGGAAAGAAAATGGACAGCCACGTAGTCCTTGTGGACATTAATTATGCCTACAGAGCAGAATTATTTAAAACAAGTGCTGATCAGAATACATTCTTTTCAACTTAGACCGATAATGTTCACTTGAAATTAAATATCCGAACGTACATGACTCGTACATGATTTAAAACACATCGACAGCGGTTGGCTGTTGGCTGTATATGCCGCTGCTTGCACACATTTGGTGGCTGCCATTTTGTTTGGCTTATTTTTGTAAGGGGTGGTGGGGAGGACGTCCTCAGGGGACATCTGGTAAATGATGTTGAAAGTCACCTTTTCTAGAAAAATGCAGTGGGTTTGGAGTGCGTGGCTGTGAAGCAAAGGGGTGTGGTATCAAGAGGCATGGAAGGAGAGGCAGTGGAACAAGGGAACATGGAACAAGGCGACGTGGAGTGAAGGGGTGTGGCATGAGGGGAAGGGGTGTTGGAACAAAGTGATGTGGAACAAGCAGGGTATGGAATGAGAGGATCTTCAGTATGTCAGTTCCACATGTGGATTACCGATCGAGTAAAATCAGTCTGATGTAGTGCGCTCAGTCTTAGGCCTCTACTGTAGTCAGAGATCTTTTACATTATCTGAAGGGTTTCTCAGGGTGAGAAGGAAGTCAGATAATCAAGGTGGAACTGAGAGACACTTAATCAGATTACTGTCTCGCTATTGATTGTCTCCTGAGCCATGCTGATGAGTTTCCGCTCACCGTGAAACCTGATATAATCACCGTATCACCGCAGCAGGGGGAGGACGTGGATAATCAGCCATGGTGATTGTCAGACTCACTATTGAAGACGCTGACCCTCCAAAGCGAGAGGCGGAGAGCCAAGCGCATGAAGGCGAAAACCAAAAAGTCTCACATCGTGTTTTATCTAAGATCAATGCACAAAGACATGTAATTTAGTCTGGAAAATCAGGGGAAAATTAACCTGGTGGAATGACAGAATGGTGGCCATGAATGTCTCGGTTCCAAATAATACAATTCATGTCTAGTCTTCTACTTAAATGTCAGCCATTTCGGCTCTTCTTATTAGAACGTGAGCTATTTTGGCTTTGTCCTAAAAAACCTAGAATGCAAGACTAGTTAAGACTAGTGTTATAAATAAAAACTCTTTCCCAAATCCTACAGATTGGGTACATTTAGTGGCTATGAGGAGCATCAACCATTTTGCTTCTGTCCCGAACACTAGGTACTTCTGCTACATCATGAACACTAAATTTGACAACTAGCATGCTCTTACTTTAATCTCAGTCAATTTGGATCTGTTCCAAATGCATGCCTATTTAGTGTTCTTATTACATTTTCACTAGAATTCATGTTTAATTCATGTTTTGACTAGAGCGCCAGCCATTTTGGCTCTGCCCCAAACATTAGAACATCAGACCTTCAGCCATTTCCGCTCCAGCTAGCATATTCTTACTATAAGGTTGACAATTTTGGCAGTGCCCCAAAAGCACATCTAGTTAGTTTTCTTTTTACATTGTCAGACCTTTTTGCCTTGGTTCTAAACACTACAGTTCATGTTTAATTCATGTTCTTACTAGATCATCAGCCATTTTGGCTCTCTTCCAAACCTCACTCAAAGAAATTGTTACTCATCATCTTCTCTTGTGATGTTTCCTTCTTTTGAGATGATTTTTTTCTTTTTTTTTGCAGAAATGATACCAAGAAGATAAGTCATCTTGCCCTTGATCTTGATACAGTGTTGTAGGTCTTGGATTTTGTGCTTCGATTAGCGTTTGCTGCTTTCCCCCTGATTAATGACTGTAATTCAAATACGGGTGCGGATCGATAGGTGAACCTTCTTCTGTTCTTTTAAGAGCCAGAGAGACCGAACAAGAGAAAGAGAGGAAGAAAGTCAAGTCAGAAAAAAATCAGAACAGGTCACCAGGTAGTTGCCGTTTAGTCGCAATGACTCAAACTGTGGCGATGCTAAAAGGCTAAAAAACAACAATAACAACAACAGTTGAATTTTAGCTAAAAGCCAGGTAATTAGGAAGCTGTGGCTTTCAGAGGCCATATTCTGGCCACGTCCCAAATCTTGTAGTGTAATTGCTACATCTTTTACTATTCTTTTGTAGCTAAAACACGTTAAAATTTTACAGTTTGTTTATTAATATTATTAAGCAATATAATTCAAGCGGAGCACATAAGCAACTACAAGATGATGAATAATTTTGTGTTCATAGTCACCAATGAGGCTAGATTTACACTATTTCAATTCAACAGCCTTTCTCGAATCTCTCATTTTTTGTCGAACAGACCCCTTCACAGTGTGTTACCTCCTCCCTGCTTGTGACCCCATTCGGTTTCTGCGTTCTTTGGTTTCCACTTTCCATATTTGGGCATGACTTCCCACTGATGCGATTATTTTCTTGTTTACAGCTTCCCCATGTTTCTCCTGAAGTCTTTAGTGTTTATATAGTGATTCGATTGAACCATAGCAATGATAAAATATCCAACTTTATCCATATTTGATTAGTTAATATAGTGTATAGTTAATAACTACCGTAATTTGTTGACTTTTGCACTACCAGCGGACATAGCTTGCTAGGAAATGATCTAAAATAACCTATTAGTAGTCTTATAATCCATCCTCTTTTGTTGTAGACAATGTGTTTCTGTGAGTTATTCATGTCCAGTGATCATATACCATGATTATCTACATGAAGAAAGACAACAAGACTGAATATTTTAGGCTTGGGCATTGGCGTAAGTTTTAAAGGTTGGTGTCATTTGGTGCAACCGACTGCTTATTCTCAGTTTGGCTAAGGTTGTGCGTGTTGGTTCCAGCCTGCAGATCTTTGGAGCAGTCGGAGTTGATGAAGTGTGTGAGGGGCGGTGGCTCTAATTTCTTGTCTCGTGATTGAGTTTCAAGCAGGCTGAAGCTTATCAGATTTCTGACTCAGGATGCGGTATAACAGCATGTGCTGATCCCTGACTGAACTCTGAACCGTTCCCGTCAACAGCTAATGAAAATCCAGAGGGTGAGAGCAGTATGCACGGCCGTCGCTAGGTAAAAATGGCATTCGGAGATGTAGTGCAGCTCCTGAGTTCCTGGAACGGAGTGTACAGTTGTACAACGTCAGGTTGAAGAAACACAATTATGTGGATGAGGTATAAATATGGCTAGGCCGAGATCATCAGAAATGAGTGAAAGAAACATTATGTGGAAAGTTTTAGATAAGTGACCAACAATCCTCTTCTTGAAGGAAAAAGATTTTCAGGAGAGCAGCTGATGATCACTGCTGTAATGGAGTATGACTCATCATCATCATGGACTTTTTGAAGTACAGGCATTCTTATTTTATTGTATTCAAGTTTATTTTTTGATCTTCTACAAGACAACAGCCCTGCTCAATCTGAAAGCACTTGCTGCACTGTTCAAAAAGCACATAAAAGTACAGAATTATAAGGATCAGGGGGGAAAAAACAGTAAAAATTGAATGTAATTCACTGGAAAGGAGTTGTAGTGCACTTAGAATAGTTCACATTCACTCTTCAGAACCGGTCTGACTAATACTTAGTAACAACATTGCTGTTGTTAAATCTATAATAGAAGGAAAGTGTACGTAGGAACCAATTTAGAAGGAGGAACCATAGTGCACTTTGAAGGCTATATCACTAAATCTAAAGCAGCGTCATATAAAGTTTCTTGTAACAAATATAGCTGAAGTTAAAATCATATGACTCATATACAGGAAGTAAAATAAAAAAACAAAAAACAAAAACAAGCCTGGCTTTAACAGAGCAGGAAGTACTAACAAGGCAAGTAAGAAAAAGGACATGTGAACCCAGTAAACTGAAAAAAGAGGAACAGGAAGCTATGACCATATAAGGAAATCTGTCCATATTATCGCGCCACATTATTGTTAACACATCTAGACGCCATCCCTGCAAGCACCATCTCCAGCCCCGATACATAGACACATGCCTTCTCGGCAAAAATATACGAAGATATGTTAAAGATACATGACGCAAAAATATGTTAAAAAAAAAAAAGAATAATTTATGTTGAAAGTTCTCACACTGGGAGATTTGAGAAAAATGAGCACTTTTATACTTAAATGCTCTTTAACAATCTTCTTGTCAACGGGAAACATGTTTGTAATTGAAATAAGTCCTCATTTGTTCCAAAAAATAAGGAAGAAAAATAACAGGATGAAGTGTAAAGGGTAAAGTGAAGCACATTAAGTGCTGAGTCACACACTGCAATATAACTTCACTACACACTCCAGTACAAGTTCACTATGCAGTTCACTGTGCACATAACCAGAGGCGGGGGCGGGCTGGGGTTGGGGGGGGGGGGCAGGAATCAGCAGGGCA
>JAQQZU010000010.1:12474785-12485197 GCA_030068025.1 Parauchenoglanis punctatus
CATGTTTATATTAGTGTTTGTGTTTATGCTTATATTAGTGTTTGTTTTCATGTTTATATTAGTGTTTGTTTTCATGTTTATATTAGTGTTTGTGTTCATGTTTATATTAGTGTTTGTGTTCATGTTTATATTAGTGTTTGTTTTCATGTTTAGTGTTTGTGTTTATGTTTATATTAGTGTTTGTTTTCATGTTTATATTAGTGTTTGTTTTCATGTTTATATTAGTGTTTGTGTTCATGTTTATATTAGTGTTTGTGTTCATGTTTATATTAGTGTTTGTTTTCATGTTTAGTGTTTGTGTTTATGTTTATATTAGTGTTTGTTTTCATGTTTATATTAGTGTTTGTTTTCATGTTTATATTAGTGTTTGTGTTCATGTTTATATTAGTGTTTGTTTTCATGTTTAGTGTTTGTGTTCATGTTTATATTAGTGTTTGTGTTCATGTTTATATTAGTGTTTGTGTTCATGTTTATATTAGTGTTTGTGTTCATGTTTAGCATTTGTGTTCATGTTTATATTAGTGTTTGTGTTCAATGTTAATGTTTATATTAGTATTTGTTGTGTATTACTGTTCTTCATTGTGTTTGTATTTATATTGGTGATCATAGTCATGTTTGTATTTATGTTTATATTATTGTTTGTATTAGTGTTGGTGTTTTTGCTATATCGGTGTTTGCCTTTTTGTTCCTATTTGACATCATAGTCATGTTTGTATTTGCATTCATACCAGTGTTTATGTTAGTGTTGTAATAGTGGTCGTCTTTGCATTTGTGTTTGTATTAGTGTTAGTGTTCATAATCATGTTTGCATTAGTGTTGGTGTTCCTGGTGTATTACTGTTCACCTTTGCATTTGTGTTTGTATTTGCACGAATATTAGATTTTTCTATGTGTTTATATTCATGTTTGTATTTGTGTTCATGGTGGATTATTGTTCTTCATTGTATTTGTGTTTATATTTGTGTTCATAGTCCCATTTGTATTTGTGTTCACATAAGTGTTTTTGTCCCGGTTTTGTTAGTATTTAGTCTCTACTTTTGTTTATATTTGCATTTATATTATTATTTGTGTTAATATTCATATTTCTATTAGTGTTTAGATTAGGGTTTGTAGTAGTATTTGTTCTTGTCGTAATAGTGTTTGCCTTTGCATTTGTGTTCATATTAGTGCTTATGTTAGTGTGTATGTCAGTGTTTATATTAGTGTTTGTGGTCCTGTATTTGCATTCATATAAGAGTTTATGCTAGTGTTTACATTCTTGTAATAGTGTTCGTCTTTGCATTTGTATTCATTTTCACATTTGTATTTTTGTTCATATTAGTGTTTGTGTTTTTGTTATAATTGTGTTGTTCTTTGCATTTGTGTTCATAATAGTATGTATGCTAGTTTGTGCTATCATCTTTGTAGTTGTGTTCATCTTAGTGTTTGTCTTCAAACTGTATTAGAATTTGTTTGCATTTATGTTTGTATTTGTTCTTGTACATGTGTTCATCCTAGTGTTTGTATTTGTGTTTAGTATATTGTGGTTCTATATTAAGGTATTTGATTATCAGTTTTTTTGTTATTTACTTATTAATGGTATTCTATTGCTTCTATTACTGATCGTATCGGCTTTTATTATTATTTGTGCTTGCATTAGTGTTTTTATTTACGTTTTTGCAATCGAGTTCATATTTGCATTGATGTTAGTGTTTCCAAATTTGTCTTGTGGTATTCGTGCCTGCATTTGTGTTTTAATGTTTTTTTGACGCCACGATCTATTAGTAAACATCTTTATATCTGTAACGGTGTTAGAGTTTATATTGTATTTGTGTTCGAATTGGTGTGTATTAGTGTCTGCACTTTTATTTCAGGTCAGGATCATATTTGCGTTAGTATTCATGTTAGTGTTTGCGTTAATTGTCTTTCTAGATCAGAAGTCCTTGTTGCTATGTAATGTAGTTAGCTTATGTTGATAGTTAGCCTGGTTAGCTCAACAGGAGTCTAGTTGTGCTCAGGGCATGCTAGTTCAGCATCCTTCCTAGTTAAACTAGTGATAGAAGTGAACAGATATACAATAAATCCAACAACAAGTGCTTTGTTTATAATAACCGTCTTCAGGTTGCGCTAATCACACAAACGGGTGAAAAACAATTTGGCCGCTTTCAGTCCTGAGCTCGTCTCACCCACTCACCAATCAATCGAAAATGCTCAAAAGCCTCAATGAGCCAAGAGAGTCCAATTTATAATAAAAAAAAAGAAAAGAAAAAAACACTGCATTCAGTCTCCAGACGTCACACTGGCATCTGAATAAGCCCCAGCGCAGGAGGCTATTAAAATCGGCTGATTAAAACCAGTTAGCATGCAGGCCGCGTCCCAAATCGCTCAGATTAAAATCAATACCGCACTCCGATTTCCTGCATTTCATTCAGAGGGAGAGAAAGACGAACTTAAGTGTAAGCATATCGCAAATATATACGTCATCTCGCAGTCAGGATCAGTGCTGATTATCAGCGACAACATTGATGCATCTTTGCCAGAAATTCTTTCCTGCTTCACGCCGCTGTACTTGAATTCAAGGGTCAATAAATGACAGGAATCACAGACGAGCAACAAAAGGAGTTAAAAAATAAAATAAAAAAAAGGCTTTATCTGGTCTTGAAATGCAATTCTCATAATTAATAGTCAGGACCGTAAGGGACTGCGCTAATCTGAAAAAGCAGGCCATAATGGAAAACGTATTAGCGTTAGCGCTCCATCTGAGTGGTTTTTCAGCCCGACTTTTTTACTTCGCTTTTATTTATTTTCTTTCCCCCCTACACTTAATGCTTCTGGTAAACCGAGGCAATTTATTACACTCCACGCTTTTATTGCACTCCAATCGAAAGCCCGCAGGAATATTGCAGTGTTCGTAAGCGAGTGTTGACCAACAAAGATACATTCAACTTTTTTTTTATTGATTTCGATTCCTTTCCTTGTGAATGAAACTCATGATTTTTTTTTTCCTTTTTTTCTCCACAGGCCTTAAAAACAACAGAGTTTAATTCACAGTCTGTAACGTGACCTCGTGAATTCAGGGTTTTATTAATGACAGATAATGAGAAGCCCCTATTATTTAACGTTAGCAATGAAGGCTAGAGGGTGTTTTTTTTTTTAAAGTATTAAGCATCAGCTTCATTTTTTTGTCACCACAACAAACTCTCAATGAATGATAATGATATTAGCTTGCCTTAAATAAATGATGAAATAATACGATGTTTCTGCGCACCACTAACCCCAGTTCATGACTACTTTAGCAAGCTCACTTGACGGTCAGCCAATTTAAGGCTCTGTCCCAAATGTTGGAGAAATCCTTATTAGATAAGCCTCCATCCCACAAGAACTCATCTCCAGTTATGGTTCTTTCTAGAAAGTCAGTCATTTTAAGCTTCTTTCCCAAACAGGTTGCTGGTGTTCCTAGGAAAATGTTGAGGCTCCATCCCAAATTCCGGAGCGCGTTAGTTCTTCTAGTTAGCTTTTTCACTACAGCAGCAGTATTTCTCCCAAAAGCTAGAACTCATCCCTCGTGTGTTACTGTTATGTTTAGAATCAATTCCGATTCCCTCCTTTAAGCCAATACTAGCATTTGGGACACAGCCTGGACGGTTTATGGCAGGCCTATGAAGAATCATACATGGGGGAGTGTTTTATTTGCGATAAACCCCCCAAAAGTGTCCACTCTAACCGAGTTGCCATAGTTACATAAGTCTGCTAGGGTGTTAGCTCTTGCACACTAGCAACATCGATCTTATTGTGACTCGAGCTGAAGTCAGCAAGGGTAAGAAGTGCAACAAGGCGCAGGGTCACCCCCGAACTTCTCCTCTTTACAAGGCAGAGAGGAAATAAAAAAAAATATATATATATATATATAACAGATGGATGGATAAAAGACGAAAGAAAACAAGAGCAACAAAACACATCGATCAAAGTGCGAGCGAGAGAGGAGCACTTTCACTAGAGAGAGAGAGAGAGAGAGAGATTAATAACAGCTGAGAGAGGAGGGAAGTGTAGCACTCAGGAGGGATGATAACATCGTAAACACACACACACACACACACACACACACACACAAATTCAATTCCAGATAGCTTTACTGGCACAGACTCCATTAAGTGTAACATTGCCAAAACTTTAAAAAATAAAAAAGCTTTTCAGAAGTTTAACCATTTTTTACCTGGACATAACAAAACAAAACAAAACGTCCCCCTCTCTCTCTGGCTGTATCCCAAACCACTGTACTAATACAACTGTCCTTATTAGCATTCATTTCGTCAAGTCAGGAAAAAGAGCTTAGAATTTTCATGCGCTAGCTGGATAACAGGCTAATTAGAAGTTAGCCTTTGAGAAGAGATTAGCTATACGCATTTATAAACCTACTCACAGCTTGCAGTGCATTATGGGACATACTCCACTAGCAAAATTAAACTCAAACAACCCCTCTCTCTCTCTCTCTCAGTGATGTGGCTGTATTAAACAGCTTGTTTATGGTCGTTAAATCTCTCCTCCCTCTGTTTCTCGGATTATAAACGTCTAATCGCTGCCATTTGTTTGCCTTGTTTGGGAAAATATTTAAATGACTTTGGCATTAATAAGTACAGTCCAATTATACCCCTCACTTCTTCTTTTTCATCTTTTTCTTGAATATTCTCTAGCATGTATGGATATATGTTACAGAACTAATACTGTTTTATTTGAATCAACAATTTAAATTCCAACTGACAGCTGATGATGTCATAATGGGTGTTACAGGAGATGACCAATCAGCAGCTGTCAGTTGGAATTTAAATTGTTGATTCAAATAAAATAGTATTGGTTATGTAACATACATGCTAGAGAATATTCAAGAAGGAAAAGAAGAAGGTGTATTGAGAATGAGAGGTGTATTAGCACTGTACTTATTAATGCCAAAGTCATTTTCCCAAACAAAAGGCAGCGATTAGACGTTTATAATTATTCCGGTTACACATTATTCCATACGGTTTTAAGAGACTGGATGTTTATTTATTGATTTTTGCTGAGCTTGGATTATTTTTTTTTTAGCCCGGACATGAAGAATTCGGGAGACTCTTGTCACATGTAGGGAACAACCAGTACTTGTAATACAGAAATTTCTTTTAATGTTGCTGTAGGCCTCTTTACTTCTCTGACCTGTTTTCTCCTGGTCATCTCATCAATTTCAGAAGAACATTAGTAATGTAACCGTCGTGCCATGTTTTCTCTCTTTGTCTTCTTCCATGCTATATCCAGGTTTTTGGAACCCTCCCCTGTTTGATATTTTTGAACAGTGAGATCCCGTACTTGCTTTCTAAGCTCTTTGCGACTCACAATAAAGCTGAGACAGGCTGGGAGACGTTGTGGATGTGAGAAAGAGCGCTAAACTCTTGGCTGCGTGTTTGTAGTTAAACAGTGTAGAATTAAACACGGACGGCGCTGATGGAGGTCGTGGATGGGTTTGTGTGAAATGTCAGGAGATCCCTGCTGAGTCATTGCGGTTTAAATTGTGATATGACACTCATGCTCGTGCATCAAATCGAACACGCTCTGAACCTGCACACGGGAGGGAAAACACAGCATGCGATCCCTCGCAGGTGTTCCCGTGGTAGTGTTTCATCTGTAAAAAGGATCATTTAGTGTTAGCATGTCAGCTGGATATCGATGGTGCGCAACATCTGCATGAAATACTAGTAAAATCCAGTTGAGGCCAAAAGTTGATATACCCCCAGACTAACAGTATACAATCTGTTTTTCACAACACATTTCATTTTACATCAGTTTCATTTTAAAAATCTGTTATTTGAAAACTGTCTCTTTAAACAGTCTGGAAGATTCCAGAGGTTGATGTAATGACTTCAGAAGCTTCTGATTGGCCGGCTGTCATCACTAGGAGTTAATTGGGAACACCTGTGGCTGTATCATGAGGGAGAAGAATTTTGTACGCAGAGTTATTAGCACATCAGCTAAAATATCAGCGGTTAGCCATATAAGCTATTTTTTTTTTTTTTTTCAAGAGAACTCATTTTTTTTAGTGTGTGATTTAAAGTGCACACTTTTTTCTTTTCCTTCAGCTAGATTTTAGGCTAACACTGCGTGTTTAGCTAACACCGCTCGCTAAAGTGTAAAGTTTCTGGGGCACTTTGAAATCAGTTTGCCCCCACGCCATTTTCTTTGTCCTTAAAGGACACGTCTCCATCCTCGGCATGACCATACACACTTCCCATCTTTAACTGGCAACGTTTCACTTCACTCTGTGGGGCTTCTGATCTCTCGAGGCTTTGCTAAAAGCGTCAGACTATAGCGCCGCTGCGTCCCAAACTACAAATGTCTTTTCTCAGCACTTTTAAGAATTTAGGACACACCGGTACTGAAGTAGGTCAGGGTTCTGTCACAGCACACAAACAAAAGAATGAAAACAATGATTTGGAATACAACCAGTCGGACACACAGAGATGCCTTATAATGTTCAATAAGCCTACTACTTACTTGATACTAAACTTACTTTGCCTTAATTTGGAACCCAGCCGATCATACTTTCAGAGATGCCTTGTTGTGTTCGGTACATCTGGACTTGATTAACCTAAAGCGGGACACAGCCAATCAGACAGAGATGCCTTGTAGTGTTTAGGAAGCCTGCAGTTAATCACTTAATTTGGAACACAGCCATTCAGACACTCGGAGATGCTTTATAATGTTCAGTAAATCAGGACTGTTAACACACAGTTTGGTCCGACCATCAGAGATGCTTGCAGTGTTCATTGAGTGATGGTAACTTAATTTGGGACACAGCCAATCGGACAAAGAAGCCCAGTAGTGTTTAGGAAGTCTGCACTTAAGTAACTTCATTTGGGACACAGGTGGTTAGACAATAAAAGAAACCTTATACTGTTCAATAAGTCTACAGTTGATCCTGTTAAAACTTGATTTGGAGCACAGCCGATCAGATGTTCAGGGATGTTTTGCGGTGTTCATTAAGTCCACACCTGATGGTAAACCTTCATTTGGACCACAGCCAGTCAGACATTTGAAAATGCCTTATAATGGTCAGCAAATCTACACTTGATTAACTTCATTTTAAACACAGATGGTCAGAAATGAACCCCCTGTAGCGTTCAGTAGGTCCGCACAAGATGATGCTACAAGTTGATTTGGAACACAGCCAGTCAGACCTTTTGCAGTGTTCACGGAGTCCACGCACACCTGTTGGTAAAACTTAATTTGGAACACAGCCAGTTTCTAAGCATTTAAAGATGCCATGTAGTATTCAATAAGTCTACACTTGATACCATTAAACTTGATTTGGAACACAGCCAGTCAGACTTTTGGAGATGCCTTGTAGTGTTCAATACAGCCACACTTGATGAAGTGTAACTTAATTTTGGACACAGCCCATCATCCCTTGTAATGTGATGCCTGGTAATGTTCACCAAGTCTACATACTGTTAAAAGTTGATTTGGAACACAGCCATTCAGGCCCTCAGAGATGCTCTGCGCTGTTCCTGGTGTCCACCAGGAAGTCTGCACTTAAATAACTTCATTTGAGACACAGCCAGCCAGATATTTAGAGATGCCTTATAATGTTCAGTGGGTCCACTGGAGTGGATTTGGAACACAACCAGTGAAACCTTTAGAGATAATTTGTATTCATTAAATCTACACCTGTTGGTAAAACTTCATTTGGAACTCAGCCGAACAAGGCAATCAAAAATTCTATGTAGTGTTCTGTAAGTCTACACTTGATTGAATGAATTTGGAACACAGCCAGTCAGACAATCGTAGCTGCCGTGTAATGTTGAGGAACTCTGCACTTATATAACTTTATTTGGGATACAGTATTTTTTTTCTTCCCCTTTTCTGTATAAAAGCCAACTTGCTCCACTCTGAGCTCAGGGATTTAAAGGTGACAGCTGATGAATTAATGGAGGAGGAGAAAAAATGGTGGTTTTATAAGATAAAATGTCATTTCCCCCCATTACTAGCTTCTTACTGTAATCGTTTTCGGTGAAACTGTCACAAAGGAGTTTTACTGCAATGATATTAATATGGCGAGACTGGTTGACGCTAGATCATGTTTAAAATGATACGTCATTGCCATCATTGAACGTAGCCAAGACTGAGAAACCAATTGCGTACTACGGTAATCAGGCAGGCTCACACCTCTCAGTTAATAAAGAGGGGCAACAGCTTCAAACTCCTTGGAGTCCACTTCATTAAGCACACCACAGAGCGAAGAATGCACTTCACAGTGCTACAACAGTTCTGCAGGAGTTCCTGAATCATCAGGCTATTCTACACCCAGAACATCGCAGGACCCTCAGCTGGTAGCATAACCTTCTGGAACAGGAACTGTGCTGCTCTCGACACCGGATGGAGAACTGATCTCCAGGCAGTAGAGTTTACACAGAATGGTGTAAAGAAGGAAGGCTAGAATATCTCTTTACAACTGTGAGCAGAAGAGCATTTCAGAATGACGCACATGACAGGTCTCGAAGTGGATGTGCTTCTGTAGCATAAGACGACGTCAGATTCCACTCCTGCCATTCAGGAACCTGAGGTTACGCTAATCTAAGAATTCATTCACTCCAAGTAAACCTCAATCCAAGTAAGTGTACACTTGATGACTTCATTTGCGGTCGGACGTTCAGACAGATGAATAAACAGATTCACCCTTAGCACTTCTGAGTGTGAGTTCTGAAGCGAGTTCAGCATGTGCTCTGGTTTGAAAATGAACACGAGGACTGCTTTGATGTGAGAATTTCTAATTCCCACCATATGTCATGTCCACACAGCCACCACGGCCTCTGTTAGTGTGTGTGTGTGTTCATGAGCTCAAACAACTTGTGAACCGTTGACCCAGATGATACTGCATTCCAATCTAAGTCAGTAAAGTTGTTCTCAAGAGTAACAACGACATCATCGATAGTGGCAGCCAATCACACACCACCAGGAATTACCACACACTCAATACGGAATCATTTACAAGCATGGTTACAGGCTGTGATCCAGTGGCACTAAATAAAGCTTCCACCACAGTTGGTAACTCACAATAAGGGCAAAGCCACAGGAAATACTTCATCATGGCTGCTAACCAGTGGTGGTGGTGTGGTTTTTGTTTCTAACACTTTTTTCACACTACACAAATCCAAAAGAAATGCTGCATCATTACTACTAAACAAAAGCCCAGCAATCCCCCCCCTGTTTAGTGCACTAACATGGTGGTAGATTTTCTACCCCACACTATATAGTGCACTACTATGGTAGTTTGGGCCCACTATGATAACACTAATTCTTATAGAACTGCTAACTCTGTTGCAATGCTAACACCATTCCCCATGTTAGCGTATCTGATGCGTAATATTTACTGCATTATGGCACTCGGCTGTGTCTTATTGCATCATAAAATCCACTGGTGTGTGTGTGTGTGTGTGTGAGTATGAGAGACCTTGAAGAGAAAGGAACTGCATTTTAAACACTCGTATGCTCCAGGGAAACTTTATGGCAGAATTACAAACATATTTTTTATGTTTTCTTCCACCATAAATTAGTGTTTTTTTCCCCCTTTTTTTGTAAGTGACTTCCAGTTGGACAAAGTCATCTCCTACAAAGTAGCGGCGCACACTCGAGCTAATTCATCACTGAAGCTCTGACATGTTTATGTCCTGAAAAACAGGCCACGTTAGCAAAACAGAACAAAACACGCTCACTTTACTTTAGCCTGTTCGCTGAAATTACTCATAAACAACCGGCTGGTGTTTATTCCAGCTCTTAAATCGACAAAAACAATCAGACACCACATGCTAGTAGTAGCGAGAATGCTAACAGCCCTTGCTGTTATTGGTTCTTGCTGTGCATAAGCTTTATTTACGCTTATGGTGCCGACACTGGCCAGTATTCAGAGCCTAAAAGTTAGATCAGTTTGACTGAAGAAGTAAATAGCTTTTTTTCTTCTTTGCTATCAAATCTAATACAACATAACAGAAATGCTAACAGCTAATATGATGATTTATGAATGAAAAGATGGCAATCATTAAAATGAATATCGCTGCTTAGATTAATGAAACAAAACGGCTTCCACCCTCATTACTCAGCAGATTCTACAATAGCGCCTGATCCAGCACAGGTTATGTAGCGTTTTATTTTTTTAATGTTGCTCGCGTAACTTGCTGAGTCATTGGCCACGTTTACAGCTCACGGGAAGCGAATTCATATTTGAAACGGTTAGATGCTCAAGATCAAGGAAAATATCCCAAGATCAGAACATCGGCGTGCTAAAGAGACCTGTTTAGCCTAGCTTTAGCAAAAACGCCACCATTGCTACTTATAATTACAGTTGTGCTTGAAAGTTTGTGAACCCTTTAGAATTTTCTATATTTCTGCATAAATATGACCTAAAACATCATC
>JAQQZU010000010.1:12508245-12528716 GCA_030068025.1 Parauchenoglanis punctatus
AGATTGAGATCTGGGGAATTTGGAGGCCAAGTCAACACCTTGAACTCTTTGTCATGTTCCTCAAACCATTCCTGAACTTATCCTTCTGCCGTTAGGGAATATTGTTACCATGAAGGGGTGTACTCGGTCTGCAGCAATGTTTAGGTAGGTGGTACGTGTCAAAGTAACATCCACATAAAGGCCAGGACCCAAGTATTCTGGGAAGAACATTGCCCAGATAATCACACTGTCTCCGAAGGCTTGCATTATTCCCATAGTGCATCCTGGTGCCATCTTTTCCCCTGGTAAGGTCCACATGATGTAAAAGAAGACGTGATTCATCAGACCAGGCCACATTTTTTCCATTGCACCATTGCTTTCGGTGGTGGACAGGAGTCAGCATGGGCACTCTGAACGCTCTGCAGCTACACAGCCCCATACGCAGCGAGCTCTGATGCACTGTTCTGACACCTTTCTATCATAGCCAGCATGACCTTTTTCAGCAATTTGTGCTACAGTAACTCTTCAATGGGATCAGACCCAACAGGTTAGCCTTCGCTCCCCAGGCGTATTGCTGAGCCATGAGCACACATGACCCTGTCGCTGGTTCACCAGTTGTCCCTCCATGGATCCCATTTGGTTGGTACTAGCCACTGCATACTGGGATGTTTTGGAGATCCAGCCATCTAGCCGTCACAATTTGCCTCTTGTCAAAGTCGGTCAGATCCTTATGCTTGCATGTTTTTCCTGCTTACAACACACAAATTTCGATAACTGACTGTTCACTTGCCTAATATATCCCATCCACTGACCAGGCACCATTCTAATGAAATAATCAATGTTATTCACTTCACCTGTCAGTGGTTATAATATTATGGCTGGTCAGTGTATATATGCAATAATTCATCTTCATTTCACAGCTAAAATGCTAGTGAAGATCGTGAAAATATCTGAAGATGTTTTTATTAATTACTTTGATTTATCTATTTATTGCCACTAGGAGGTCTGCTTGTTTTGAGCTCGAGACATGTTGTGCACACATTTTCCAAACTGGTGACTTTTTTTGTTTCCTAATTCACTCTTCAAAGAGAGTGAAATTTATAGGAGCTATTTCTTTCTCATCTTTAAAAAAAATATTAATTAAACAAAGAATAAAGCCAGCAAAAGGAAAACATATTACTTTATTACAGTGCTCAGTGTGAATCTGACGAATGTTATTGATTGATGTCTTTGTTATCGTGACTTCTTTGTTCTCTGGTGCTGCAGATGTAAACAGAAACTGGGGAGAAAAGTCAGATCATTTTGGTACCATGCTCCATTTTTTTCCCTGCAAAGCTGTTAGCCATTATTGTCATTTATTGCAATACAACTGTTGCAGCTTTACAGAGAGAGAGGGATTTTTTTTTTAAACGCCATAAAATAAGATTGAAGTTTTTTGAGGAATAAATCATGTTGTTGTTCCTGTTTACCATCTCATTCCTGTGCTCCTCTTCTGATGGGTGTGTTATGTATTGACCCATAAAAGTTCTTCAGCCTTTTTCGTGTCCATCCAGATAAAGCATGGCTCTTACACAAAAAGCCTGTGGGAGGAAAAGGTGGAGAAACAGGCGGATTGAAATGGTTGAGTGCTCAGCAATGAACACCTCAAACTTCACAAACTTTTTCCATTAGACACTCGTACAAAACAGTTGTTAGAAGAATGTGCACTTATCTCCACAGTGTTTTCATTTGGGCTTGAAGCCATCTGAGAAACCATTGACAAGGCATAGGATTTTGGTATGTAATAATAATAATAATAATAATAATAATAATACGTTTAATTTACCCAGTGCCTTTCTCACACCAAGGCTGAAAAAAAGTTCCTTGCCTTGGGCATGCCAGCAGGAGGTGCTTAAGATGGACAGAACATCATGGGCTAGTGAGCATTCCCTGGTTGTTAATGACACTTCTCAGGGTTACTGTGTGGAAGATCAATTTTATGGAGGATTAGTTGCAAGGACAGTGAAATGTAGAAATGAAGATGGAGATATTGGAGACATTGGGTAAGTACAAGAAGAAGATGAAGATTTTCAGTGCCAGAAGCTCAGTCAACTCAAGTAAAGACTCTTAACGTTGAAGGAGGTTACAAGGAAACCCATGAAGAAGTCAGTGTGCCTTTTTGCTTGAGTGAATTCACGAAGTACCAAAATATGTTTTGTGTATGATGTAGCAGGGAAAGAATTCTGAAGAAATGAAGCAGATCGCAGCGTTGCTTTAGCACATTTCAGTCACGTTCTACCACAGAGTTACACTATACATACTTAGCACAGCATCATCTCAGCTGTTGGATTTATGATGGCCTTGAAGTGTCATGTTCATGAAAATAGAGAGAAGGGTGAAGAGACAGTCTGGGCTTTGATGATGGATGCCAGTTTTGACAAAGACGTCAGTGAAACTGATAACACTTTAGTCACCGAAGCATTGGTCGTCAAGGTGGTAGCCATTAATGAGTCGTGGAGAATTCCACGAGTAACAGTATGGACGGATCAGAAGAAGCCAAAATCATCAGAGAGAGTCTCAGCAGATTTGACGAAGTTGGTGTTTAATTGTCACCTTGACTTGTGATGCATCATCTAACAACTTGGCCACGATAAAAAACACTTTGGTCCTGATCTCAGACTCAAAAACTTACTTCTTGCATCCAAGAAGATACATATGCTTTTGGATGTATGTCACACGCTGAAGCTTCTTCACAATGCCTTTGCTTCTTGTCACATTTTTGAGACAGATGATGGGAGGAAGATTAAGTGGGAATACATTGAGGCACGCTATAAACTTCAGGAGAAAGATGGTCAGCGGCTTTGCAACAGACTGAAGATGGCTTACATCCAGTGGAGAAATCAGAAAATAAAAGTTCACCGGGCAGCAGAGGTTTTCAGTAGTAGTGCTGGAGAAGCTATGACTGCTGTGATAATGCCTTGAAGCTCAAGGAGTTCACAGGAACTGGGCAGTTTTTTCCCCCACACTGTTGATGCTGTTTTTGATGTCCTCAACAGTTGCAATCTTCTTGGAAAAGGTTTCAAAGTGCCATTCAAGCCGTCAACTATAAAGTGTGCTGAGACTATTTTGCAACAAGCAGAATGCCTGAATGCCTCTTTGGGTTGCAGGTTCAACAATACGGCAAAATGGTACTACATTACATGACAAAAAAGATGCCACCAATCTGTGGCTTCACTGTAAGAAACAGACGTATGCTTAACATCTACCATGACCTAGTTCTGAGGCTCGACGCACAGAGCAGATATCGTCTCTCTCTCACTTTGGATCTTTTCTTTGCTATTGTCAGTAGCATGGATAAAAGCAACAATCCAAATGTCAGTGAAAACAGGCACAAGCAACTTTGTCCTTCAAGACAATACTGATGCACTTGAATGAATACACGCTGTTGTCGGTGTCACAAGACGAGTGGAAGTGCAGTCAAAGAAGTGGATCTGCCTGAAGATACTGAAATGAAGACTCTTAGAATACCAACGTGGTGATCAGTTACATCACGGGCGTTGTAGTGAAAAGATCAACTATCTTCCTTGTTCAAACGCATTAGTGTATGATGGTGGCACACATCAGACCTTTTCTTCCTTTGAAGGCTAGAGGTGGTCTCATGGTTCAAAGTCACAGGAAGAGAAAACAACATGGCCTAAAGACAGTTAAGCATGAGCATCCATTTTTGTGGAGATTAGTGATGGGATGTCTGCTGGTGTCCTGTTTTATAATGCACATATGGTTCTGGTTGTGTTAGGAAGACATGTTTCTGTGGTTTTAGGTCAAAGGGCACAGGCAAGCAATCCAGAAACTATAAGGCTCAGAACTCATAAAGATGACAGGCAAACTGTAAAACTTTTTTAAATTGCACAAACAGGAAATGAGAGTAGTAGAAAACGTGGTGCAGAACTCTAGGAGGGCGCTCTCTGGTGGTCTGGTGGAGCAGAGTCTGGGCTAGATGTTACACGAGGTCAGTAATCCACCAGAAGAAGCCTATTACACATGTAAGTGATCAGCAATGACTAAAGAAATCCAGTTCACAGGAAAGAAATCAAAGGTGACAGATTCAGGACTCATGCTAAATAACAAGTTTTTCATTTACAAGTTTTTGCATAACGTTATTATGATTTTAATACTATTCATTAATTTTTTTTTTATTTAGTTCAGAAATAATGGAATTTTGTGTTGGACAGTTTGTGTACGTACAACATGTCAGAAATTCTATAAAGCAAAATTACTTTCTATTAAACCTTTCTATTAAAAAAAAAGCTAATAAACAACATCAAACTAATGTTAGTGTTTGGCATGAGAAAGCTTTGTCTTTATGAATGCACTAGTACTGCAGAAAAGCACAGGGTTTATTTATTTATTTTTATTATTATTATTATTATTATTAATTTTTTTTTTTGGAGCTGTGCAGTCTGTGGCACAATGGGGTTTCCTGCATCAGTTGATGGAGCACATTGGAAAGGTAGGTGACTGTGCAGTGGAATAGGTCCAGCTGGGCGTAGTAGGGTTTTGATCTTCTATAACACTTTGGGCTATTTATTTGCAGCTAGCTGTGTTTTGATGGTCACAGATTGCAATCTGCAAAAAAAAAAATGTCTCAATGAATAAACTGTGAATTATGATCATGATGATCTTGTTGAGAAAGTAACGTAAGTAGTTATTAATAATTGGAGATGATAAAAAAAAAAGTTGCACAGTGACCAACATTATCATTACAAGATCTAAGTAAAATACATCAAAGAGCACACAAGGTTTGAAAATCTGGACTGCTGCCTAAATATATTTCTGTCTGGAATGGCAGTCCAGTATCAGCCACACTGGATTAAAGCTTTCAGACAGTCAGCAAAATAATATCTTTTGCACATAATAATCAAATAAAAATATCATTTGCCTTAGGGGTGAAATGAACTCCATTACACAAAAATAGGCCAGGATGTGAGGATGATGATGTACTACATCTCCTTCTATACTCAAGACAAAGGTGTGTTTGTTTGTTTTGTTTTTTCACAAAATGCTTGATATTTCTAACATTTTGTCCGTTAAAGAAACACATTCACATTTAATGTGAATATTAATGTTGCGTTAAATTCATCAACGATTTTTTTTTTCGCACTTCCGCATCATTTATTCACGTTGGCCTGTATGCGTAAAGACCTTAAGCTACTGGAGCCCTATTTAATACCTGCATGTTCAGGGTTATGTGGTTTTCTGAGTTCAGTGATTTGAATCGTCTACATCCTTTTGAGTGTTTGAAGTTCCATGTACGAGTTTTGAATGCCAAATTCTCAGTTTCAAATAGTGTATTCCGTGTTTCCAGACCCGTTGGTCATTCTCAAAATCCAGTGACCTCCTGACTTCCAAAAATTTTGAATTTAGTTTTCACCCATAACGTAGAAATAGTTATATACATAGATATTTTTGAAGTATATATCATTAGTCAGTTTGAGTGTGAACACTTTATACCATAATAGCTATATTTTCTATAAAACAATTAAATTTTAAGATTAAATCATTTAACTTGCCGTGGTGGACTGGCGACCTGCCCAGGGTGTACCCCGCCTCTCGCCCGAAGTCTGCTGAGATTGGCTCCAGCTTCCCCGCGACCCAGATGGATAAAGCAATATAGATAATGGATGGATGAATAATTTAACTTGAATATAGATAAAGAATAGTTGATATAAAAAAGATCCACCTTTTTAAGTATAATATGCTACATGAGTCTTTTTTATTATTTGAGGACCCTCAAAAATTCATGCCAAATATTAATTGTTTATTCACTGTTGTATTCAAAATTTATCACAAAATCCATTAATTACATCTTAGTGTTGGCTTATTGTTTTCTTAAAGTAAATATGAACAAGAGAGGCCAATGACACAACATCATTGCATTCAGTATCTCTCACAAAAATCATTGATTGAAACAGTCCTAGTATCTACTTATTATGTTCTGCAGTTGAAGATGAATGAAGAATGAAATTGTAAGCCAATGATGTAGACCTGAACGTCCTTAATACCGGTAACAATTTTCTAAAAAACCTCTTCAAAATCATAAACAATCATTACCATGGTGTGAAACTTTCATGGTTCTGGGAAATAAGGAGACAGGGAGCAGGCTTGTGATGACTCAGATGGGTTTATTTAGTACGCTGGCTTTTCAGAGGAACTTTTTATTTGAGGGTCTCACTCTGAGACACGCTCACATAAATACACACAGCTCCATGCTTGTTCTCAGCTTGTTTGTGGCTCTCTTGTCACAGGTCTCTCTTGCTGCAATATATAAATTACCCCCTGATTAAGCACAGGTGAAAGTCATCATGTGTCAACCCGCCTGTTGTCCTCCACGCTGGTACTTGCAGCTTATCAGTAATTTGACGGTTATCCATTTTGCCAGTGCTTTTATTTCGACCCCTTCCACAACCACTTTAGAAAACTTACTGAGAGATTCCACTCCTGAAGGGCAGGTGAATGCCTTTAATTCCTCCTATGAAACCATCCTGAACTCAGTGGCCCCCTTTAACCTTAGGCGACCCGAAGCCAAGTCCCAGCCCTTTTTTGACGACACCTGCAGCGCACTCAGGAGGGCTGACAGAAAGTGGAAGAAAAACCAGCTACAAGCATTGTATGAGATTCTAAAACATTCCTTAACCGTTTTCCAAAAGGCCATAAAGGCTGCTAGAGCAAGGTATTTCTCAGAATCGGTAGCAAAACGTAAGCATCAAAGAGGATTGTCTTCAACACATTAAGCACCTTCATCAACCCCATTACCAATGACAGCAATAATATATTATCACTGTGACAGTTTTCCTAAATTCTTTGTCGGTAAGCTATCTGCTATCTGAGTTCATATAGGTTTCAATGGTCCCCTTGTGGTAGCTTCTCCTTAAACTTGTGAATGGGCTAGCTCTGGTTTATATTCCTCCCTCAACTGAATGTCTTAAATCCAGGCTAAAAACCCACTTGTTTTCGTTGACTTTCAAGTTGTTCTAGATTATTTCTTTCCTCCAAACTCATTCTTGTATATGGATCTTCATTGTAGTTGACCACACACCATTGGCCACAGTGGTGGGTCTCAAAGACATCAAGTCAAGGAGGTACCGAGGCACCAATTTCTGAAGAATTACTTGATCCCATGTCTGAAACTGACCTCCAGTCCTGTACCCCATTTGCCAGCTGACAAAAGCAACTAATATCGCTGTATTTGATTGCTCCAGGTTTGGTGTACACCACTTGGTGAATCTTCATGGTCATTTTTATTGTCATTCTTTGCAGTCTTCACCTCATTCTCAGTTACATAGAAGATCCTTGCTGATGTTCCTGACTCTTTAATGTTCCTATTGAATGCCTCTGCATCTGGAATGTCGTTGCCTTGTCTGAGCAAACATACCTGCCGTTCTTTTCAGGTAGGCCCCAATGTTTAGGTAATCCCTTGCCATGGCAAGCTTTAAAGAAGCTCCATGTTGTATTCTTAAAATCTGCGTGATGGTTCTATGGAAATGTGGTGAAAATTCTTATTCTGTCTATATTGGGTAGCACGACATTCACTGAACGAGTGTACTTTTACCATGTCCAGGATGGGGCTCAGATGGTCCATATGGCTGGGGGGTCATGTTTTCTGCAAGGGGACACAGTTCAAAAGGACACTGGGTTTTGGCCTTCGACATAGGACACCTCATTTTCTCTTCCTCACCTGACTTTGAGTGGTTTATTTTGTCAAGAGACATTGTCAAGAGGCTTTTCTGAGACATGTGTTTCTGTCACTTTCACTGGGTAGCACAACCCAGAAGGGTCTCTTCTGACAAAAGCTGGTGTAAGATAATATCTGACCCTTCTCTTCTACAAATCTTTTTTTATGCAGATTCAAAAGGGAGTCACAGACAATCTCCTTTGTTTTCTAACCTTCTGAAAAGTGATGGTTGTTTTTCTTGCCGGTGGCTAGGCAGCTGATGTCATCCCTCAGGTAAAACTCTCTCACTTCCATTTCTGTGATTGATTTCCCACTTCTTATTTCTTTCATTTTGGGGTGTTTTAAATGAAAATCCAATCAGTTGTTCACACAGCGTTATTAATTTGTCTTTTTTAATGAGTTTTCTTGTGAAAAGGCAAGCATATGTGTTTTTAACTTTGTATTTTCTTGGCAGCTTTGTTCCTTGCTTTAATGTCAGCCAGCAATGCATAGTGGAAGTTTAATGCTTGGATGGATGGAGAATTTGGACAACCATTCAGGCAGGATAGCTTTGGACTTCTGTTTGGGATTGTCAGGGTTTTTCTCCTCAATTTCTTCTTGGACTAATTGAATCTGATATTGACATGATTTTCTTTCCCATGCTTCATTTCATGGAGTTTGTTGCCTGCAAAAAGACAATTAAGATTTTGGTTATTTTTTTTTTCAATCTTTGGATGCATAACATCAGAAGATCAGATTCCAATCACTCAAATATACCTGCACAGGTCAGTGAAGCAAATGATGGAATTCCTTGGTGACAATTTACCTGACTATGGGCTCATAAGACTGACATTCTTTCCAGAAATATTAAATGAGGGCTAACTGGCTAATACTGATGTTCTGTGTAGTTCATCTGGGGTCGAAGGTGGACTCAACCCTGCCTGTACTGTTTTCAGTCTTTGTCTATGCATGATATTGTTCACTCTCCACTTCTTCTAAATTTTATGTATATTGGCAATCTTGGAACCCTGCTCAACCAATTTAATTAGTGGATATACAATAATATTTAAAATGGTGCCAAGATGGAAGTTCCATGCAGTATTTTGATGTATAATCTCATGAATTTAGGACAAAACCCTCCTCAGCCTCTGATTGGTTCACTCCAACCCTGGCTCCACCTCAGGCCACACCTCCTGACCTTTATACTCCAGCAGATCCACGTTTACATGAATAAACATTAAAAACTGCTTAAGTACCACAAAACTAAAGCAGCATGACATAATTATTTATTTAAATTGTCTAAATGTCATATTTCAGCTGGGAATCGATCTCGCTCTGGAGAACCAAGATCTCCATATTGGATTTCATGCAGCATGTGATGAATCGCCACCGTATGAAAGGTTATGATGATGGATGATGAGACCCACTCGATACCGGGAATGAATATGCATCGGCTTGACGATTACTTAACGATTCCCTTTTACAGGTGGAAGAAAACAGGTTAGCAGTGAGGTATTTAATAACGCAGAACGTGGAGCCTCACAAACCTGCTCATCATGTGTGGAGTAAAACAGCAGCATGACCTCCATCAGCACCAGAGCCAATTAACGCATATACGCCTCGCACGTTATAATTACGCTCCAATTATACGCAGAATTATCTAACACCTTTTAAAAGAAGATGAATATAAGCTAATTGCTAATCACACACTTTGTACCAAATAAGATCAAGAGACAGTGTGCATCCATCTTTTTTTTTCGCTTCCATTTTCCTTCAATGTTTACCCTTTTCATTTCTTTTTCTGTTTCGTACTTTCACATAATTGTCCATTGTTCCTATGGTTTTATCTTTGTCCTTCATCAAGCCCTATATTTTCCTTCCTTCTTCCTTACTTGTCTATTTCTTACATACATTTGTTTTGTTTTTTTGTTCTTTCTTTCTGTCTGTCTTTCTTTTTTCTTTCTTTCATACTTCAAGTATCCTAACTTTCCATTTTTCTTTCTTTCTTTTCTTTTATTTCCAAGGTGTCTTTTTAGCTTTATACTTTTATTTATTTATTTAGTTCTCAGCTTTCTGATTTTTTTCAGCCATTTTCTTTTTGTTCTTTATTATAGCCTTCCATTTTTGTTTGTTTGTTTCTTTCTTTCTTTCTCTTGTTCTTTTTCTTGCTTTTTCTCAGTGTTTTTTTTTAACTGTTTATTTTTTTTGTTTTACTTTTTTAAGTGTTATTTAACTATCTTTCTTTGTTCCTTTTTCTAGCCTTCCATATTTCTTTCTTTCTTTCTTTCTTTCTTTATTATTTTCCCTGGGCTTCAGTTTAAGGCTGATGCTCAATTTCTTCTGACCTTCAATGTTTTTTTCAGCAGTCTTGTCCAGTTTTGAACTGAGCGTGCATCCAGGGTTTCTCAGGTACACATGAGGGGAAACCAGGAGCTGAACTTCAGTGGTTATGCTGTTTAATCAGAGAGCGAGACACATCTCTCAGGAGCAGAATCTCAGGGCCAGGTCTAGGAGAAATAAATTAGATTAAGAGGTGAGTGTATTTTGAATATGTCTTTTCCTCTGGGTCAGTTCTCCTGCTCTCTCCTTTCTTCTTTCTTTCTTTTTTCTTCATTTTTCCTCCTAGTGCCATTGGGGCCCACAATGCATCCTTCACGCAAACGAATATTTCATGCCTTTTCCTTCTGAGATTCCTCCTAAGGGGGAGAAAAATATTTAATTTTTAAAACGGAGCCTGGCCTCTGATATGCAAGAGTAGCTGATGCAATTCCAATGCTGAGGCATCCTGTAGTGGTGCAGTGCTCTGTCGCATCACCCCGGGGCCGTCGCTTTAGATTTTACATCCGTGTATTATTAATAACATGAATATATAATAATAATACCTGCAAAATTTATATGAAAATGCCTTAATGTCAGGGTTGATCAATGTCAACAAGAATAATAGACTTGTTGCTACTAGCTATTAGTACTTATTTGGCTAAAAATGAACAAGAATTCAAGATAAACTGGTCATATTTTCATGACCAAAAGTATTTAGAAATATTTTGAAATGGGAGTAGATACGTATATATTTTTTTTCTTCAGGCTTTTCCTTCTTGTTGTTGTTGTTGTTAGTTTGATCAGCTTAGAGCTGGCCACTTGTGACCTGATCACCCAAGACGCATGTTAATGCCAGGAATGAGCAGGACCTTACAGCATGATGTACAAGACCATGACCCCCGTTCACACCCGGCACTATCATGCGTCCTGGGCGATCCGATCGCAAGCGGACAAACCACAGATTTGCGGTTGTGTGTGTTTCGGAAGGTACGTTGTGATCCGATGATTCGAGCCATGTAGCCTCAGAGGTAGTTATAAAACTAGACCACAGGCCACTGTTCACTTAGCTCACCAACACAAAAACTCAAAATTTTCCCAAGCAAATACTTATTTTTGAATGATCCCAATTATCTTGCAATGTTCCACCCATCCATCCATTTAAAAAGCACAGACTCCAAAAAACAAAACTGCTGCTAGCTCAAGTTGACTAGCCTTGTTTGACCTATTAGTTTCTGTATTGAGTGTTTTGCTCATTAAAGCTGTTTAAGAAGAGGAATGCTCAATATTCGTGATCCTCATCCACGCTTCTGTATAGCCGCGGATAACAAAAAAAAGCACACTTCACAGAAAAGCTCATAATGAAGTCAGAGCAGAGACAGAGTAACACTGTGTGGTCTCCAAGGAAGAAAGAAAACTTCTCTGCGTGTAATCTTTGTGCAGAATAGAACGTCAATTTGAGATTATTTCATGCTGCCTTTTTGCATAAAACATAACAGTCTGGGCTTTAGCATAGTTAATGAACGCTGTAAAAAAAAAAAAAAGAAAGAAAGAAAGAAATGGGGGTGGTCTTTCACACACTGAGGAAAAAAAATCCAAACAGCCCGAATCAAATCTGATCATTCCAAGTGATATCAAAATATATGATATTTAAAGTTATTATAATATTTAAAGTTATTTAAAGAATTCTGTTTAAATGCTCTTTTCTAAGGCATTTGCTATAGAGCTGACCACACTACTGATTATTATTTCTGACTGCTGGAGTTTTTGCTGTCTACAGTTTTTAAGTCTCCTAAATAAGGACTGTTATGGTGGCTGTTCATATGATTGGGCCACCAGGGGGCACCATGCACAATCCTGTTCCCATCTCTCCTTCCCAAATTAGCAATCTAAAATAGTCTGTGCGTGTTGGGTGGGTGTGTTTATTGTTTCGGGTGGAAAAAATGCTATTTTTTACACATTATTTAGGACGCTACAAAGTTGTTAGTTCTGAGCTCATGTCGCTAACGCTCATGAATGAAATGTTATTTTTGTATACTGATATACATCGGTTAATGCTAGCTAGCTAAATCGTTGACTGTGATTAGCAATACACAGCCTGAGTGTGACGTTAAACATGTTCGATTAAACCACTTCGATTATTCGTACGTAGTAGAATTAGCTTGAGAATATTACCCATTTTGACTAGCGTATGAACCAAAGCTGTTGCTAAATAAAGTACCACAGTTTATGGTAAACTATTAGCGATCAATATTTAGCGATTTGAGCGATGTATTTCGAGAGACAGGGGGCAATCTCCAAGTATCACATCAACAGGGCCGTTTAAGTGACAAATCAGCACCAGCGCAGTGCCAGAAGCCATCCAGTCACGCTAAATGTGTTTGCATGTAGCCCGATCGGTTTTTCCCCAAACGCGCGCTCGCTGACGGGAAGCTAACGGATGAGTGTGACTCCTTCCAATCCGTCTCATTTTCATGTAGCACCATTTTCCCGAGGGCTGATGTTCTTCATCAAATCGTTCTTCTTCCCTTGACATCATTTCCTTGATTTGTGTCGCCACGGCTGCGCTAACTCGGAGCGAGAGATTAAGCCATGTTTCACGCACACGTAACTTGTCACTTCTCCGACTGCACCATTACAAAATCCGGGTCAAAATCCCTATGGCACGTTCATCTCTGTGGCGTATACGAAGAGGTGAGTATATGTGTGTGTGTATGTGTGAGATAAATCAGGGATTCACCATGGATCAAACACTCACATTTCAGCTATTAGCATGTTTTTGAATTAGCATACCATTCTTGCTATAAACTCCTAATCCCAGGAAACAGGTGCTCATTATAATCTCCCATCCCAAATGCTCAAATTAATCCCTAGTTAATGTTCATACAAGAAGGCAGCTCATTGTAGGCTTCATCCCGAATTCTAGAGTGTGCTCCCAGTTCGTTTGTTCTTACTAGAACTTTGGACGTGGGAAATTCAAAGGTTCAAACTAGTCCTAATCAGTGATCTTAATTAGATTCTGTTTTAAGGTTCTGTTCAGAATGTCCAAATTTTTGACTAGCTAAAGTTCCTACTAGATCATTGGCCATTGCTGTGTCTCTGTCCCAAATGCTAGAATTTATCCCTAGTCTGTGTTCTTACACGAATGTCGGCCAGTTTAAAGCTCCGTCCCAAACAGTACAGCTACCACCTAGTTGTGGATTCTTATCAGAACACCGACCGCTTTTAGGCTCCGTCCCAAATGCAAACCTAATTATTGTTTTTACTAGAACTTTGGATGTGTTCATTTTAAGGCTCTGTCCCAAAAGTAAAGTCCTAGTTAGTGTCATTTCTAATGTCAGCTATTTCAAGGCTCTGTCCCAAATGCCAGAATTCATGAATTGCTAGAATGTTGGGCATGTTTGTTTTCCATCCCAAATGGAGATCACATCTAGTCAGCCATTTTCAGAACCCATGCAAATTTAGCGGGGTTTTGTTCTACATATAATGGCAGCCATTCTAGTTAGTTTATGACTACTTCAGTGCCTTCCATTTTAGGCCTCCAAAAGCTAGAGTTTATGACTAGTTAGTGTCCTAGTATATCAGATATTTTCAGGCTTCATCCCATATACTAGAATTCATACCTAGTGAGTGTTCTTACTAGGATGTTGAACAAGTTTGTTTTAATGTTCCTTTGTAACTTTTTGACATATGATAATGCTAATATTCTGAGAGCCCTATACATCAAACCTAAATGGCTGAAATGTTCTGTTCTTGGAATTAGCATTTATATCAGAAGGCACAGAATTAGCTAAAGTGTGAGTGTGACTTCTTGGTTATTCATCTCTTAGAAGCTATGATAGCACAAAGTTCAAGTGTTTTTCTTCTCTGTGCACACTATCTGTGTTCTTTCTCCAAAGAATAAACTGTAATAACCAAGTGCTAGCATTTGGGACGTAGCCCTTGATCCAGAGATGAGATGCTCAGCTGAATTGAAGGGGCCACGGGTCTTAATTAGTTTAAAATATTATGGAGCCCTCTTGACCTAGCATTAGCATTAGCACTTATCTAGATGTGTCAAAGAATGTGTGCGTGTGTGTGTGTGATGGAAAAATAATTAAGTCTTTGTGCTAGACTCAACCATTCTTCTTATTTCACTGTCAGCCATCGTCCTTCGGGTTTCTCCTTGCCTATTTTTAACGTCCCGTCTCATTAGCAGCATGTGGTGTGAATTGCTAACTTTGCTGATGAGAAGAGGTTGTGGAAAAGTCCGGAAGGGAAAAAAAGCTTCCGATTCACACTCGCAACACTTACAAGTTTAGAAAACTGTGTGTATGTGTGTGTGTGTGTGTGAGTGTGTGTGTTTTGTTTCTTGATGTCATTCCCAGTTTGTTCATAGCAAGGATTTCCTCTGAGGTAGAATTAGCAGCTCTTTATTTTAAGGTAACAGATGTCCTGGCAGCTATGACTTCACACCCAAATAATTTGATATTTTGAGGGTCATTTTGCCGTTGCGTGGACGCTCACGTCAGAACAGATGGCCGTGTTCTCTCGTCCTCCATATCGCCCCATACGGAATTCACAGAGCTTCCAAAACCCACTCATATTCATACCCGAGTGCGGAACAAACAAAGCAATCATGCAGGTTAAGCTTTTTTTTCAGCACCCTATTTTCCCAGAGCCCTACATTCCCAGTATCCTACTCTGTCTGTAAAGCCCTACATTCTCAAGACCCTATGTTCCCAAGGCCTTATATTCTCAGTATCCTACTATATGTCCCTAAGGCCCTACAGTTACAGAACCCTGTGCTCCCAGGGTAATACAGTCCCAACACTCTATGCATCCATGGCCTTGTATTCCAAGTACCATGCTGTACACATATAGGGCCCTGCATTCTCTGAACCCTATGTCTCCAGGGCCCTATATTTCCAGTATCCTACTTTATGTCCCTAGGCTCCTACATTCACAGAACCCTATGTTCCCAGCGCACTACTTTCCCAGCATCCTCTGTCCCCAGGACCCTGCATTCTCAGCAACCTATGGCCAAAAATCAATCCCCACCCTTTGGCCCTAGCCCTAGTGTTGCAGTGCCTTTAACTGGGTAGTGGCTCTTGAACTACAAGATGTAGGAGCTGAGATTTTTACCTAGGAAATGGGACACTACTCGTGACATCATCAGTAACTGACAATAGCACATACATAATGAACCAGTGAGGAGGCATTCCCATTCTAGACAGAGGATTCCACAATTCAGGGCCAAGGGTGGTGTTACCAGGTGCATGGGCTTTAATCATCATGGGCCATTTGATGAATAAACGGAAAGGAAATTAGGCAAGTAGAAGATGTCTTCGACACCTAATAAAGCTGGTGGATTTCCATTAGGTATGCAGATTCAGTTAAAAAAACATTTTATTGATCAAGTTAGCTATGCAAAATGCCAGTACAGTAGTCAGTGTCGGATATACTGTTACCTGTGTCTGTAATATGCATGTTAAGATTGTAATGTAGCTAACTGGAGATGTTGATATATGTACTGGCTGCTTCATGGACTTTCCTTTCAGTGGTGTCCAAGGTCTTCTGTGTGCACAAATCTACAGACCACTGGGTCATTCATAAAGCTGCACAACATTTTTGGGTCAACTCGAAGAGAGCCATTTGTTTCCCAAGTGCCAAGTGGAGACCTGGATGTTGTTGGGTTAGGATTTAGTGATCAAACAAGAAGTGCCATCTTCAACAATTCTGTGGGTTCAATAGATGGTTATGATCTTATTGCTAAATGTATAGCTTTCTGGGCTGCCAGTCCAGCAAGAGAAAAAAACAAAAATACAGTAAGAACTGAACAAATATTGCACATTGATGTGCCATTTTACAACTGGCCAGAATAAATATTAGTGGCTTGGCAATTTGTCAATCCAAATCAAAAGGCCTAAGACACATTCAGTTTTATCCTCGCTCTCTTCATGACACTTCTGCTAATTTTGGGATTCTTGCTTGTGGAAATTCAGTACTTGAATGGTCTTCTTTTATTTTTTTAGTGGTTGGAGTTGTGTGGTCAGGGGCCACCCTGGGAAGAGCTGCTTTAGATGAGGTGGATGTAGGATGTAGACTACATCTCAGACTCAGGTTGGTTTATATGGGAGGTTTGATGATCTCCTGAAAGAAAGAGAAATAAAAGAGAAACCTGCCTGACTCAGGCCAGGCACCTAGGAACACCCACACACTGCAATTTCTAGGAAAAGAAATCCTTAACAGAGTGTCCTGTCTCACAGAAATGGCACACCTCTAACCCTGGACCTGCAGGTTCACTGAAACTGAAGCTTTGACATATTTAACATCTACGCCCCTGCTACCTATTGCAACAAGGACTGAGAAATACAGGTGCAATAGTATCCTTTGGACCAAACACGGCTGACTGAAATATTAATGACTTATTTGGAAAATATGATTGAGGCTTTCCTGTAAAACTTACTATAAGAAATGTTGTTTCAACACTATTTGCAATAAAAGATTCCACCAAAATAGGAGGCTCAACTGAAAGTCTGGCACCCAAAACTTCATGCATAAAACTGCCAGGTGGCAGCTGTGACCTCTCCATTTTCTGTTCCTGAGCCAGTCTTGGAGGATTTCAGCTCCTGCAATAAATTCACAGACAAATGAATATTACTGAAAGTTCCCAATTTCCTGTTCAGAATTTTATTAGTTGCTTGGTTTGATCAGGACTCCTTGGAATGTTACATGATTAAAACATTGCGATACTATAGTACCATATATTTTATATTAAGGCGTATATCTTGATACCATTTCCAACTATTATAGTGACAGATCTGACCAGGACAGAACAAGACCGATTAATCTGTTGACAATAGCCATGAAGCATGTTCACACGTCAGCTATTTCCGTGTGGTCCTGTCCTTAGAAATATCTTCCTTGCACTGGTATCAGATGAGTGGGGAAGTGCAGACAGTTTTCTGCTGCAAGCTTCATACCCTACCCTAAGCTGGAGCATGCAAATGGAGGGGTAGGACCAAATGACACTACTGTATGTCTGTAGGGCCCTACATTCCTACATCACCCAATTTTCCCAGGGCCCTACTTTTCCAGTATCCTACTATATGTCCCTAGAGCCCTACATTCCCAGCACCATATGTCTCCAGAGCCCTATATTCCCAGTATCCTACCTAGTGCCCTACATTCTCAACACCCTGTGTATTGGAAAGCCCTACATTCCTAACGTCCTATTTTCTCATGGCCTTACCATTCCCAGCACCTTATCTTATAATCTTACCTTATCTTATATCTTATAACTGTATCTCCCCATGACAGAAACTTAAATATATCGCCATTGGAACGCATTAAGTGGCCTATGTTAGCATGGCACGTGTTAGCTGTGCTAGCATTAAAGCTGAGCTAATGTTAAATATCATTGTTTGGTATTATTGTTAGCCTCCTTTTCTCATGCTAGCTGTTAAAATGTGCATCTCAGCTTGCTTCCATTTGTCCCATGGATGTGCGCTTAAGGTCAGTGCCTAATGTCCTTGTCTAAAAGAAGCAGATTAATCAGGAGTAGAGTCTCTTGGCCTTCCCTCTCCGATATACCATCCATCAATCCCACAATCCTTTGGGGCTTTCTGTTTCTGGCAGTAAAGGTTTTGGTGTCAGCTGCGCTTGTCTGATTCTTTGTAATTAACTGTAGCAGCTTGTCTTTGCTCTGTCTGGCTATTCATCGATATGCAGTTTCCCTTTTTTTTCATAGCTTATGTGCTAATAATGAATGTTTGTGGTGTGTAGCGTTGTGATGTATCAGTTAGCCGCCTCTTCACCCAATGCTAATCTGATGTTCCTCCTCTGGAAAACAGCGTGTAGGAGATCATGCAATGTTTATTGGTTTCTGGGTTTTTTTCCGACAGACTTAGCGGCATGCTAAAGAAACCCGAGATCCGATGATGCTCCGTAGGTGGCTCTGATGACCAGACATTCATCACACCGCAGACATTTACACAGAATTCCATCATCCTCACAGTGCGACATGATCTGATTTCCCATTGGCTCCCCCTAGAGGCCCAACACTCTGCTACATCCCGTAGGCGAAAATCCGTGGTACAGGGACAGCTAAGGGTGCACTCGGGTCAACAAGGGAGCGTTAAAAATAAAAGCAGGTCTTTGTCTTTCACAGTGTACCCATAATTCATAGCGTATGCAGTGTTGTTTACATGCCAGAGGCAGGAAACACTCCATGATGAATCTGTGCCACCGTTCATTAGCATAACAATCAGCCCTTTTCCAAAATCCCCCCTCCGCCCTCCACACACTGAGAGATCATTTAGCACAAGAAGTCCTTCAGCTCTGAGAGAACCCAACAGTGCAATTCATCACACAGGAGAACCTGCCTGCAAAGTTCCCCATTTCAGTTAACTCATTTATTTATTCAGGGCAAATGAAAAGACAAAATTAGACGATATAAACAGTAACCGGTTCATCTTTCATTCATCAGCCATTTTGTGGAGAATTCCAGTAAGAGCTGCGCTAAGCTTTACTCCACTCTCTTCTTTCTATTTTAAAATTTTCTTTCTTCCCCTGGTATTACTTTCTTAAAAGACTGCCCCACTTTAATTTTACAACCCACTGATACCTCAAAAAAAAAAATACATATACCTGAATATAACTCACACCCACACACAGGCTCTCCCTTTCAGAGGAATGGAAACTCCCACACTGTAAACATTCAGCTGAAGATGGTGTGGTAAGTCTTTATACACGCTCACCATGTTTCAATAGTAAACACCAGGGATGGCAATACTGCAGGATGTTTTTACTCTCCTGATGGTGATCTAAACTACAAGACAAACTAGAAGACAAAACTACCGGGTGTGTGATGTGAGACGAAGCCTAAATGTGCACTTCATGAGGGAAAAGGAGGACTTTATAAAGATTGTCATTTGTTAAATGGCTATATATGTATACACCTGCCCTATGGATGAGCCTGAGGTCTGGTTTCTCAGGATGAATCGCTGTTGTAATTTATAATCTTCAGTTAATTTAACAAGTAAACGTTCAGAAATGAAACTTTCAGTTCTCATTGTGGAGCATGTGGACAGACGCTCCTCTTACACCTCACCTCACCTATTTCACTGCATGTGTGTCTGTGTGTGTGCGTGTGTGCGTGTGTGTGTGTGTGTGTGTGTGTGTATAGGTTGGCTGCCTCCAGTCTGAAGGTTCGGCAATGAGCTGGTTACCATGGCAACGAGCAGGACCTCCAGAGCCCCTCCCTAGCCCGTGACGGCTTTTAGAATCACCAGAGAGACATAGAAAGACAGACAGATACATAGAGAGACAGACAGATACAGCGTAAGATCCAGAGACAGACGGATTCAGACAGAGAGAGAGAGATCCGCAAAGAGAGACAAATGGCACTAAAAGAGAGACAGATACGCAGACAGAGATACATAGATACTGAACCAGAGACAGATACGGACAGAGACAAACAGGTAAAAAACTATTTCACTGATCTAATCAAACCTATCAATCCTGAACAAACAGGAATTAGAAAATGTTACATGAAACTCGAACTGCCGTTAAAACACAGCAGAGTCCCCTGTGTTACAAAAGTTCACTTCTGTAGATCAGAAAACATCTGCAATGAAATTATTAAAAGATTATAGTATAAGACATGAGAAGAATGAAGTAAGTTGCTGGCAGTTTCCATACAATCTGGAACCAAGGCCACATTTTCAAAAATTTGTCACCCTAAACTAGTCATTTGTTTGAGTAGCAGTCTTGTTAAAGTGTGTACATTCTTCACACCCTCATAAACAACCAGCACACAACAAGGACAATAAAATTAAATAAATAAAAAAAAACAGCAAAAGCAAAAAGGGAACAATCTGACATGAGGGACTGATGTTCAAGTGCCTACAGTCTAGAATAGGTAGAAAAGTCTAGGATATGTCTATGATATCATTAAATTAATTTACCAAGAAAATCGGTGTGCTGTGAAAATTGGACAGAAATCTCATCCTCCATAACACTGCTTTATGCAGATGATTTAGTCCTGCTGTCTGCTACACCAGAGGGTCTACACTACAACCTGTCCATCATTAAACACCTGCTCAGTGCCATGAAAGGGCTTGAACAATAAATAAGAACAAAAGCAGCATGACGGTTTTCCCGAACAAAGCAAACAACAAAATCACATCATTTCACATTAAGTAACACATGCCGTATCTCCAGAATCTTACACTTAGCTCAATGCAACCCTCGGCCTTTACCTGGCTGTACAGATGCTCACACACAAAGCAAGCAGATCCTTCTGCACAATCAAATCCACATTCAACAAAACAATCTGGCTATAATTCAATAATTACACTGATACATATATATGGGGAATCACAAACACCCACCCAAACGCAAACATTCACCCAAGCATACCCAGACAAATACAAATACCCACACAAACACTCACCCAAACGCAAACATCCACCCAAACACACCCAGGCAAATACAAATAACC
>JAQQZU010000010.1:12544427-12570504 GCA_030068025.1 Parauchenoglanis punctatus
TGTGATGTAACACAACATGTAGAGAGTGTGATGTAACAAAACATGTAGAGAATGTGATGTAACACAACATGTAGAGAATGTGATGTAACACAACATGTAGAGTGTCATGTAACACAACATGTAGAGAGTGTAATGTAACACGCCTTGTAGAGAGTGTCATGTAACAATATGTAGAGTGTGTGATGTAACAGAACATGATGTATCAATATTCCCTACACACTCTACATGCTGTGTTACATCACAATGCTAGTAAGCGAGTTATGGAGGGAGTGAATGGCCATTTGGGACACACACCCTCCAGAGCACCTGAGCGAGTTTCTTATTAAAATTTATATCAAAGCTCTGAAGGAAGAAAGTGATGAGCCGAAGACGAGAATCATTAACCCTTCGGTTCATCAAGTCTAGAATGATCTCTACTGCTTACTTCCTTTTTTCACTTGTTCCCTTCCCTGCAGCTAAAGTTTGGAAGATTCTTCCCTCCTCGTGAACATTAAACTCACTGCAGGTGGCCTTTACAATTTCTAATTCAAGATACCAGAGAAATAGAAAATAATTAACCCTTAGCCTGCTAACAACAGGCCAAGGCTACAAGTTAAGCTGCTAATAACAGGAGAGGACCATACCGCTAACCTGCTTACAGCAGGATACAGCTTATTGCTAACTAGCTAACAACAGGAAGGGGCAATAATGCTAATGAGTAATCGGTGTTAATGCTAACATGGGGGCTGGGAAGGTAATACACAACATGCTTACCACTCAACTGCCTAACGTCAGACAACACTTGTATTGTTTAGCTGTGTGTTGCTTGTGTACTTGTTTGCGTTGAGTGACTGTCTCAATTATGTAGTTGTATCATGTGTCTAGGTGTATCATGTGGCTGTTTTGTATTATACAATTGTACATATTTTTTTGTTGTGTGATTTGTTTTATTGTGCCTGATTGTGTATTTGGGTATTATGTATGATCTAGTTGGGTATATTGTACAACTGTCTAACGTCTATTGTGTATTTGTAGATATTGTGTATTCAAGCATATAGTGTTCTGTTTGGTGTATCGTGCAGTTATGTTGTGTATTTGTATGTATTCCGTGTTTGTGTGCATAATCTAGTTGTGTGTGATGTGCAGCATGTAAAAACTGTTGCTAGGCTAACTCACTAGCACACAGCCAACATTGTACAGGCAACAGTCAAGTTGTGTGTGTCATGTAGTTGGGGTGATTGTGTAGTTGTTCATATTGTTTAGTTATATGTATTATATCACAGTGTGCATTGAGTTAGTATGTCAGTTGTGTAGTTAGGTGTATTGTGCAGCTATGTGTATTATATAATTCTGTAGTATATTGGTAATTGGTTATTTATAGTGTCTCATTGAATGCTACTACAGTTTATTTCTGCCATTTTGTGAAACAGCTGTGTTGCATCACAAACTTCTAGCTTTTTGTTAATCTAGTGAACATGAGTATATGCAAGTGCAGCATAAAGCCACGAACGCCTGCACCTCACAATAATGCTAACGGCTGAACAGTGTGTGTGTGTGTGTTAGCATGATGCATCATTTATAGTGAAGTTGAAAACTGTGGTGCTCAGGGAAACCGGGAGGAGGCATTTATCTTTTCTCTGCGTGTGTATGTGCTCGTCTTTGAAAGTGTAAACTCGTCTGTCCTCGACGATGCCGAAAAAGTTACATCTGACTGTAAGACAGCGCAGACACTGGAGACTGTTGTAGAAAACGAATCAACACTCTCTGACCAGTCAGAATGCAGAATTCAGTATTATTCTATTGTGATGATGTCAATATTAATAAATGAACATATTATTACATCATATAAGGAATATGTAAAAACTGAGAAAGCGGTAACTCCGCCCCCTACAACCAAAAGTAAAAAGAATGGAAAGTTGAGAATATTCCATATTTTAATCTTGAAAAATATATATTTAAATATTATTAAATTATATTAAAATAATGACATATTATTTTAAGTTTCATGTGATTTTTTTTTCTAAACCCAGTATGGGACGGGATATGTGTGATTCTCTAAGAATGTAAAAATATTTTATATTAAATATTTCGAATGTTTAGAAACTGGGATTGTTATTAATATGCTATTCACTTGTTATAAATGTGCAATGTATCAGTTCTATAATGACAGATATAACAACAGAGCAACAAACAGGATTCGGCTTCCTGTTTTTATGAACAAAATAAACACTACTGATGAAATCGGCTCACTGATGTCACAGGTGACGCAGGCGATGAATATGCAAATGTGGGAGGCGGGACTTACAGATAGAACACATCATTAGAGATGACTCTTACATTTAGTGTACAGGCTCTTTCTCTCTCGCGCTCTCTCTCACACACACACACACAAACACATACAATCATGTGTAAGAGAAAAGAGAGAAAGAATGAGACAGAGATTGCGCACTGATGTCTTCCGGTCTTGTCTCTTAGTCACTCAGTTCTCTCTCTCTCTCTCTCTCTCTCTCTCTCTCTCTCATTAACACACAGACACACACACACAATCGATAGAGGTGATTGGGAAATGCATTGCTTTCTTCTGTTTGTGTGTGTGTGTGTGTGTGTGTGTGTGTGTGTGTGTGTTAATGAGAGAGAGAGAGAGAGAGAGAGAGAGAGACTGCACACTGATCTCTTTCGGTCTTCTCTCTTAGTCGCTCTGTTTCTCTCTCTCTCTTTCTCACACACACACGAAAAGAGAGAGAGATGGAGCGATAGAGACAGAGATGATGCACCACTCAAGTCTGCCATCTAGTGGGATCCCGTTCTGTTGTTTCTTCTCGTTCTTCATGTCTTCCCACCCTTTTCTGTCTCCGTCTCTTCACTCTCTCTCCCTAACTCACTATCTCCCTCCTGCTCTTTCTCTCCATCTATTTCCTTTCAATCTCTGTCTACTTACCTTCCAGTTTTTCTCCCCCTTTCAATCTCTCTCTCACTATCTCTCCTTCTGTCCTTCACACTCATCCACTCTTCTATTCTATTTCCTCTCCCCATTTCTTCCTTAATTCTTTAAGCCATCTTTCTCATATTTCCTCCTTTTGTTATTCCTTTCCCCTATCCCTCTGTTTCTCTGTCTTTTTTTTTCATCATACTGTTTTTTTCTTTCTATTTCTGTGTATCTGTTTTTGTCTCTCAATCTTCTTTCGTTTCTCTCTTTCACTGTGCACATAATGTAAGCCATAATTCAAATTCAGCTGCAAAACATATTTTCAGTTGCATTTTCATGACGAATATGAAAATGGCTGCTGGAATTAAAATGCAAAGGCACAGTCCTTTGGACATTTCATTTCCAGTATTTAACAAGGTAGGATTCTGCCATATTAAAAACGCAATAGCAATCCCTCCATTTGCTACTGCGCGTTCTCATCAGCACACTTTCTCAATTCCACACAAAATGAAATAAATTTGTGATTTTTTCCCCCATTTCCACTGCATGCCTGTCAATCAAACACTGTGGGAGGGACTAAAAGGTGAATTTTTTTTTCTTTTCCAAAATGGGTTTAACTTTCTAGTGGTTTTATTGAAAATATAGACATCATATCAACAGTTGTTGAGGAAATTCAAACCTTTACTAATCACATGGAGGACATTTCACTTCAAACAAACTTCCTCTCCATTCAGAATGAAGTGATCCTTGACCAGCTGGCAGAGTTTTCGGCTGTCATGAACACAAACAATACTAATGAAGCTGTCTGTGCACATTTGCATCGGGTGAGGGACCTGCAACTATAAGCGAGATACAAGAAGAAATGAAAAACTGAAAGCAATTATTTATTTCTAGGACTGCATAGACAGAAAGAAAGAAAGAAAGAAAGAATGAAATAAAGAAAAGTAAAAATTGAGGTTGCAAAGAGAAAGAAAAAAGAAAGAAAGAAAGAAAGAAAGAAAGAGAAAAAGAAAAAATAAAAGTAAAAATTGAGGTTGCAAAGAGAAAGAAAGAAAGAAAGAAAGAGAAAAAGAAAAAAGAAAAGTAAAAATTGAGGTTGCAAAGTGAAAGAGAAAGAATAAAAGAAAGAAAGAAAGAATGAATGAATGAATGAATGAATGAATGAAAAGAAAAGAAAAAATAACACTGCAAGAAGAAAGAAAGAAAGAGAAAAAGGAAAAAAGAAAAGGAAAAAATTTGTGAAAGTGCAAAGTTAAAAAGAAAGAATAAAAAAAGAAAGAAAGAAAAGGTAAAAATGAGTGTGAAAGTGAAAAAAGTGAAAGAGAGAATTAATGAACAATGAGTGAATAAAAAGAAAAAATAAGACTGTCGAAGGAAAGAAAAAGAAAGAAAGAAAAAATAAGACTGAAGAGAAAGGAAGAAAGGAAGAAAAGTAAAAAATGAGTGTGAAGGTGAAAAAAAGGGAAAGAGAAAGAATAAATGAACGAATGAATGAATGAATCAAAAGAAAGAATAAGACTGTAGAAAGAAAGAAAGAAAGAAAGTAAGAAAGACAGAAGGAAACATTGTGTTTAAATACAGACAGTTCGTCAGTAGTAATGCTGTGAATGCAGGCGGTCATTAAAAAGCAGAATGATGTAAAACGGAGCTCTTCATGCTGTTGATGCCGTAGTGAAGATAAAATGGGTTTAGCTGCTCTGTATCTTTGCCGTATCGAGAATCCTGATGCACCGTTTCTCCGACTCCAACCTGGTATTGTACCAGTCCTACAGTCTCCTTCTTTCTTTCCCTCATTCATTTCCTTCTCTAATTTCCTCCATTACTCTCCTCTGTCTCTTCCTCTCTCCATCTCTGCCTCTCTCCCTCTTTTCTCCTTGCTCTGTTCTCGCTATCAGATGAAGGACAGGAAGTGGAGACGGGTGAGTGTATTATTTGGTGTCTGTGTCAAGGTTATTGTTTATCCATTTTATCTTTTTTATCACACACACACACACACGTGCGCACCTCCGGCAGCAGAAGTTATACGTTTGCTCACCAATTCATTTATATGTACACATTAACAGTCTCTAAGCTCCACCCTCTTTCCATTTCCTGCGGCATCCTAATGGATGGATGAGCAGTCAATCATCTCAGTGTCACTAATACAGACTCCTTTTGTCCAAGATGAATATACAGTACATGCAGCAAATACTCACAAAAACATGCATTGATTTGGGACAAACACACAACAGACTAATGATACACTGTGTTTGTGTGGCCTATAAAGTGAATGTGGCATGTGGTTTGGGACACATGTGGTGTGGAAGCTAATGTAGAGCTAATTGTTTAGCCATTTTAGATTTGTGTTTGTGTCTGAGAGACCGAGAGAGAGAGAGATAGAGAGAGAGCGGGGGAGACTTGTTTAAGACTCATGGTCTTACTAATCTAGCGTATTGTTAGCTTTAAAGGGGCACACAGCTAACACTTTTTATTCCTTCTTTGCGCAGCCTTAATGTCTACTCGTTATTGGCTAACATGTTACATAGTGTTTTCTGTTAGCTTTCCCTTTACAGCTGTTTTGCAGAAGCTACCTCTGAAGCCCTAAAAAGCTCCAGGTAAAGGTAAATTAACAAGCTAGCCGAGGGGCAGAGCCATACGAGCTATATTATCTAACCAATCACTTGTTGCCTCATTAGCAGCTCAGCTGTTAGTGTATGAGATTAGGGCAACCTAAATAAAATTGTGTGTGTGAGTCAAATTGTTACTTTGTTAGTTATTCCTCTGTTATGTAACTAAACAAAAGCATTACGTCTGGAATCGTTTCACCTTTTTGTCATTAAACCACCACGTTTAGCATATGTAGCTAGAGTTAGCCCATGAGGTAAGCGTTTTCAGCTATTTCAGTTCATTTTTCAGCTGAAAATTGTATAATACGCTAATTGCTAACTGTTAATTAGCTAACTGTTGGCACGTATGTCTCCCTTCGGGGCTTCTGTAGCTACCGCCAAGCAGGCCGTCCTATTTAATGCTTTATTTTAGGATGCACTCAGCTAGCTAGCAATCTATGTTTAGCTAACACATTTCACACATGACACGTGTGACCTTTGAATAGTAGCCGTGTGACTGATTTCAGCCAATACTACAGCATCTATGATATAATAGCGTCTTAGCATTTCTGCTAGGCTGTTTTTCTTTACCCTGAACTAAGGTGTTTCCTCTGACATTGAAGAAATGTTTAACGTTTTGGCGTAAAAGGTCAGATAAAAGCACGATACCTTTCCTCATGATGTTTTCAGTCTTTTCACGCTCGACGTCTTCCTATTTTCCTGCGACTTCTCTCGACAAGACATTAGCGCCCGACTTTCAAAGGGCGCTGACATTTACTCTGGTAAAGTAAGCAAGAAATCGAGCGAGTGTACAATGGAAGTGCGCACACAGCATACCTAAGATCACTGAGCATAGGTTTTACTCTTAAATCATGTCCAAAACTATAGACTGTTCACTGTGGAGTGAACTAATTAGTGGTAACATCATACAGAATGCGTTATGGCATCGGAAGTATGTGATATATGGCATACATTTTGGGATTGGAATAGAGTTGGACTGATGATGGGAAGTGTTATAGATTGAATGACAGACAATTTAGCTAGAGAATTGTAGGCTTTGAGCTCTGATTTTCTCTCTCTCTCTCTTTCATGCGTGTTTTTATTTGTTTTTCTCGAATAAGGGGGATTTTGAGGGAATTCTGCACCAATCCCTTGTCTAACAATCTTGGCTTGACCACTAAGCCCTACTATCTGGCTCCCTTAAGCCTTGCTAAGTAAAAGTCCACAATCTTTGCAGGCAGAAATTGGCAGGAGCCTTATGTTGGACTCATTAAACATGACCCTAGTGCCGTTACTCGTGAAACAGATGTGTCAGAGGTTACCGTGTGCTGTATCTATTTTTTATGATTTCATGCTAAAGGCAAATTAGTTCTTATTAACTATAATCAGCTTCAGGAACCAGTGGTGTGTGTGTGTGTGTGTGTGTTGTGTGAGAGAGAAAGAGAGGGTGTGAGAGAGAGAGCTCTGACTGGCTGTTACCCTGAGCAAATCAGTGGAAAAGAAGAAAACAACACGGTGAAGAAGGCTCATCTCATTCCTCGATCGCTGCTGAATATATGAAAATGTATTCAGTTTTAAAAGGAATCCAATTTTAAACTACAGCTACAGAATTTGAAAGATATAGAAATAAAAATTGTTCGAGATCATGTATCAAAAGCGAGAAGGAAAAACAGGAGAGGGTGACTGGTGAGGCATTGGATTTCAAGGCTGCTTTCATCTCACATTGGGAATTTTACTGATTCTTGGTACTTTTCAAAGATTAATGAACACAGTCCTTGCTCGCCTCATTTACATTTGCTTCCCCAACCTTCAAACAGTATTTGGACATGTTTGGGGTCCTCACTCGACTCCACTCTTCCTTGGTTGTCGTGTTGGACCTGAATGCGTCCTGCCAGACCCATCCGAAGTAAGGGCAGCGTCAGAGTGCAAAATCCAATCAAATGGGAAAGAGGTCAGACAGTTCCTGGGTTTGACAGGGTTTTCCAATGGTTTATTCAAGATTATGTTCAACATTCTGAGCCACTGTACGCCTTCACAAGAAATGATGTAGGCTACCTCCTACTTGGGACAGTAACTGTCAAGCTGCCATGGATCTGTTTAAGTGCTGCCTGATGTCTGCACTAATCTTCAGCTTTCCTGGCTTTGCTCACCCATTTTTCATTCAAGCAGATCCCTTTGATGGAAAAAAGATAATGATGTTGCTGTGGCATGCAGAATACAAAAAAAAACCATATTTTAAAAAACTCCAGAAAAGGACTGTTTGGCTGTAATATGGGCATCTGTGTACTTAAAGCCATACATAGGGGACCAATCCAGGGTACTTTCCTTTGGTTTCAGTAATGTACCAGCAACTTTTCAAAGACTTATGAACACAGTCCTTGCTGGCCTCGTTTATATTTGCTTTACGTTGCATCTGCTTCCACATCCTTTGAATAGTATTTGGTAGACCCTTGTATGTATCCTACCAGACCCACCCATCTAAAGAGGGAAAAATCATATTCAATTCAAGAAAATAATGTTTGGCCTTAATAGAGTATCAGGCAATGAAGTACTTTGGGCCTTACAAAAAGAGCCTCCTCCATGTGATTGTATTTACTGACCAGAGTAGCTTAAGGTCCTGGCTTAACCCCTCTGGGCAGTTGGCAAGATGGTCCCTCCATCTGCAAGACTTTGATTTCAGCATTGTCCACAAGTCTGCTTCCCTGCAGGTGGTGCATGCCAGAGCCAGGACCTTGTTTAAAAAAAACAGCAAGAAAAAACAAAAATGTTCCCATGACCCGAAGCACCAGCTGGTACCATACCACTTGACAGTGTCAAAACCCACACCAAATCAGATGTGGAGGCAAATTTCATTGCTAAACTTGCCACTTTACCAACAGACTGTACTATGTAAACCCATAAGCTTTTTGATGCTATCTTTAGGCTTGCTAGGCTTGTCTTCTTATGGAAAAAGCTACTATGACCAGGGACACTGAGACACACTCAGAGGACCCAGAGTCCATGTTGACAGAGGGGATGATAGCCAGTTATGAGTGACCATGACAGTAATGCTCTGAACCCACTCAGATCCATAAGCACAGAGAATCCTGATACTCTCCCTTTCTTTCTTTTCCCTGAGTATCACCAATCCGACTGCGATTGTAGCAGTGATGATTTGATGATGTGATGAAAAGCCACAACAGTCAGAAAATTTGGACGAATTAATGACTTTCACATTGACATCCTTGACATTCTAAGGCCCATTTAGTGCTAGACAGGTACCTATGATCATGTCAGGGTGGTGAACTATTAAGTAGACAAACTCATACCATAGAGAGCAAATTAACCTAATGTAAACAATCCCTATTATTTTGGATTTTTCTTTCATTTCTATATTTTTTTGCCACTAAAACATGAGAGGTTCACATGATGGAAGAAATTTTTCTGTTGATCATGTTGGTTTCTTTTTGCATACAAATATTCAGGGCGATATGGTTTGATTCTGAGGGCAATGTCCTTTAGTTCTGATTTGTTAGCTTCTTAAACTATTTAATGGAAGAGGGTGTTTTATATAATGCTTGTTTTTTTGCCATATCATTTCTATTTGTTCTGTAGTGTATTTAATATGATAATAAAACACCCAACACGGCGATGCTGCCTTGTACAGCTGGGTTCGGAAAGTATTAAGGCTTTGCGTGCATTTTATTGTGTTAAAGATTTAATTGAATGTTGCTTAATTTTTACCTTTATCTTTTAATTAAATCTTTTTTTTGCCATCAATTCATACACAATAATCCATAATGACAAACCAGAAACATGGAGTTGCAAATGTATTAAAAAATCAAAAACTTAAAATCTCTCCTTTATTATTGGCGTTTAGGCTCTGGGCTAAGGCACTCCAACGTGAGCACAGGTTCATCCTGTTTGCTTGAGATGTCTTTAGAAATTAACTGGAGTACACCCACAGCAAATATAATCGATGGACATTACTTAGAAAGGCACACACACACACATGTGTATAAGGTCATCCATTTCACAGTGCATGTCAGATCACAAACCAAGCCACGAGGTCTGAAGAATTCTCTGTAGTCATCCGTGATCTAATTGTGTTGAGATGTAGATCTGGGCAAAGGTACTAAATCGTTTTTCAAACATGAAATGCTCCCAGAAATACGGTGGGCTCCATCATTGTGGTTGAAGCTTTGAGCCATTATAACTGGGCTAGAGCGACATCACCAAGAACCCAATGGCCACTCTAAAAGAGCTTCAGAAGAAATGATGGCACCTGCTGGAAGGATGACCATCTCAGAAAAAACTCCATCAAGCAAGCTTTGGCTGAGTGGCTAGACAGAAGCCACTCCTGATTAAATGGCAAATCATCCGCCAAAAAATGAGGTACTGCTCAGCCATTCCTACAGTGAAGCATGGTGGTGCCGTGCTATGAGTATCATTAGTGAAGAAAGAAAGATAAAGAGAAAGAAATATTTTTTTTTTATAGAAACGTCAGCATGTGATTATAGTGAATGTGAGGTTCATCTCAAGAGCTGCTGCTTGGCTGGTTGCTGTATGACATCATCTGCTTGCAAATACTGTCAGGAGGAGGTGAATTATTAGTGGACATGGACACACGCACTCACTCACTCACTGCGGTTGTTACCAGCTGGATTAATACCTCAGTATCTGTGTTTGTCGGCCCGTGCTGAACTTTCCGGTGACCCAGAGACTCTGAAAGTTTCTTTATAGCTCAAATGATGATCACTCCTGCCACTGTGCAGGAGCTATAAAAGTTAACCAGGTGCTTTTTACGCACATTTTTTATCCGTGAGCTGCTCTTTATGCTCGCTTCACTGCTCCAGACGTAATGGTCAATAGCTGGCCCGGTGTCAGTACGGGCAGGGCCGCGGCCGCCCTGTGTAATTATGCCATTCCTGCACTCGTATCTAATGAGATGGATCACTCGGAGCAGTATGCATCACCTCCATTTACTGGATTCATTATGGAGGCGCCAGCGTAAAAACGAGCTGTAAATATGGTTCAGAGCTCCAGCACGGTGACGGAGCAGAGATAAAGGAGAAGCTCCTAAATCCAGCGCAGGGCTAATCTCCATTACCAATAATGACTTCCATTTATTACTGCACCTTCCCAAACATCACGGCCACATCACAAAGATCATCAAAAAGTAACTTGCTGTGTTAATGTCTGATGGAAACGTCGATGCTGCAAAGTGTGTTCAGTGTGGTCGAGGGATGAAGAAAGGATTAAAAATTATATTTATTTACCAAAAATGTATTAAAAAGTTATGGCAGAGTTGGTTAGCGCTGTCGCCTCACAGCAAGAACGTTCCGGGTTCGAACTTGCCGGCCAACTGAGGCCCTCCTGTGAAGAGTTCGTGTTCTCCGTGTGCCTGCATGGGTTTCTTCTGGGTGCTCCGGTTTCCTCCCAGAGACATGCAGACTGGGTCAACTAGCTAATTTAAATTGCCCACACGTATGGCAGTTCATCTCTGTGTTAGTCCATTGATAGACTGCCTAGGGTCTCACGAAAAGTCAGCTAGGATTAGCCTCAGCTTTTCTGCGACCCTTAAAATTTAAGCGGTATAGATGATGGATGGATTGATGAATTGTAACACATGAGTGAGGAGTGAAAAATGAAAGAAAAATAAACAAGAAAAGAACAGAGCCCAAAAATTTATAAAAAAAATAATAAAAAAAACCCTAGGCTTAAATAATAGTGTTTAGGACGGGTCGTTATAATGACTGTCATAACCTGACCTGAAAGCTAGTGCTTGGAACAATCTCTGATATTACAGTAATCACATAACTAGAACAGGACATAGCCAATTGTTCCGAGAATATGAAGGCCATTTTAATAAGAATACTGGAAGGACGTGTATTATTTGAAATGGTTAGCATAATAGTATTGTAGCAAGGCTACTATATAGTGATTGAATCTAGTAACACTCCATTAAGACAGCTTGTTTGGGATGGAACCTTATTACGACAAGCATTCTAGTGATAACACTCACTATAGAAATTTTTTGGAGAGTGCGACGACGGCTAGCTGAACCTGAACGCGGTAGAGGAAAGGTATTTTGTTTGCTACATAGCTTCTACTAGTGTTCATCCATTGTTACCATGGTTAACATTTGTGGTGATTGACAAGCAGGTCAAAGGTCACTTATTCAGCTGCTTTGTGCCATGTCATTAAGCAGCGCTGTAAAGTTTTGAGTGCTAAGTAGTTCCCAGAAGATGAGGGTTAAGTAAGGGAATCTTTTTTTCATTATTCCACACTATGTGCATCTTTGAACTATCGACACAGCGCTCGGTGATGAATTGCGCTCCTTCGTGTGAAGTGTCAGGATGGTAATAGGGTGCGGGATGCCTGGCCTAGCGAGTATTCAAGTGTGGCAGCAAAGATAATGGCTTCAACTTTAACTGTAGTTTTGTAAATTCAATAAAGAAAGTGCTGAGAGTGGGAAAAAAATCACTGTATCGTTTCGCTCTCAAAACTTGGGAAAAGACGGTTACTGTGAGCCAGTCTAATGAATTCTAGGGTGCTAACTGAACGAGCCGAGCTAATAAAGGCCACAGTGCTAGCCGTGGGAGCCAAAGTAACGAAGGCTATGGTGCTAGCTGAGAGAGCAAGCTAATGAAAGTTATGGCGATAACTGAGAGAGCTGAGATAATGAAATCTATGCTGTTAGCTGAGTGATCTGATATAACAGAGAGAGCTGAGAGCTAAAAAGGAGGTTATGGGGTTAACTGAGAAAGCTGTATTGAAACATCACAGAGACATACAGACTGAACCACTTGGAAATCAACATCCCAAAGACTAAGGAGCTAGCGGTTGCTTAAAGGGTAGAATCCCCTTCTGTTTCCATAGATGGATGCAACACAGAGGTGCTACCGGAGTACAGGTAGCTTGGAGTACATCTAATCTGAGGTCACATTTATCAACGTGTGCATAAAACAAGTACTAAATCACCAATAACTCTCAGTTATACTGATATGATCAACTTTATGTGATATAGAAGCTCCGCATAGTCAGTTAACCTGTTATTACACTTTTCTACCACTCGAAGTTCTTGCATATGCATGGTCAGGAAATAGCCACACATCCTGATGCATAAGCCAAGCTTGATAAATTCCATTCAACAATTATAACGAGACAAAGAGCTTTGTTATCTTGATAACAATGAAATAATTAACTCGTGATCTTGAGAAAACGGCATTAAAGCTAATAAAGCTAAGAAAACCAAATTCTTGCCAAAATCTAACTTCACAGTTGTTTTAATGCTGTATCAGTCTGATAGCACACGATCCCCAAAACTATGTTCAATCAACATTGTGTGGTTAACATTAATTTCATTGAATCAGCATTAAATTCCGGTGTTGATTCTTCATCACTTTTGCACCCTTGGTTAATATTAAAAGAATGTTGAAATCATAACTAAACATCAACGGGACTTCAATGGTATTTCAACCGATATTAAACCACAGCAAGTTACTATTAATACTTCAAAATATTATGAAAAATATGTATGTTAGGTTTTATCTAACGCATACATGACAGTGGACAACTTTACAGCAGATAAATCTCAATCGTAATGATGATTCACATGAAAAATCGATTTTTATTTTCAGTGTTGTCTTGCAATCTGTTTATATACAAAGCATTGTGAAGTAATGTTTCCTTTCATAGCATAAACTTTAAACGCTGGGTTATTGGTTCGTGCTAAGTGTATCTACAGTGTAATTTTACTAATATGAAAAGTCTTTTCTTAGTAGCCTATCTGGACTGAGGTCTTAGCTAGGTTCCCAGTTGCCTAGCAACAAGGTGCACGCTAGGTGTTACCACAGCCAATTGCAGATATTATTAATGTTACAGCCTTACCGCTGTTATTATTATTCTTTTTATTTCTTGTGCATTGGTACCACATATAGCCGTGTCAACAAAAGCTATACAAAATTAATTTTAATTTTAAATGATCAATCCAGCTAGTTGGCACATTAGTTAGTTAGGGAACTAACTGTTTAAAATGGTAAGGACATTGTTGCTAGTTGGAGAGATAGTTTGTTTTCTGTGAAGCTACTGGAGATATCAGGACAACTACCAAGTAGCACTTTGTCAAAGTCAACTTAAGATAGTTTAGCTAGCTAGACGGCTTGTAAATTCTAATAGGCACCAATTTGGTCAACATTAAACAGAATTCGCATCTAAAATGTAGCATCTTCTAAATAAAGACGATTATAAACTTCCATGTATTGCCAGATGTAAGCCTATACCTGGCTATCACGTAGCTATGACATCTATAATATTGAACAGTGTGAAATGCTATTTTACACATTCAAGGTTAACGCTAATTGAATTGGTGCGATTGTGATGCGCAGGCTGGGTAGGTTCATTGACAAACTGGTACTCTAGTTGTCATGATATCTCTAGTCATTTCATGGAAAATAAATTGCATCTCTGGGACTCTGAGGACTGCCAAGTAACAATTTTCCAACAGCATTACAAGACAGCTGGGATGGTGGGGTTATACACCTGCTTTCTCGTTCCCTCTTTTCCTTTCACCTCCCTTCTGAAAGCCTTGTTTTGTTCCTCTTTGGCAGAAAGCGAGAGGAAAGTCGGAGCATCTCTGCATAACTGAAAGCCCGAGCATCAATCCTTAGCAAACGAGATTAGAGACGTAAGTCATCATTTTTAGCTGCTAGCCTTGCAGCCTGTGAAACCAAGGCCTCGTCCTCACTCAGCCCCTCAGAGACGGAGAACGAGAGAGATGTAGGGAGAGACGGGTGCAGATGAAAGAAGTCTCCATCCCATTTCCCCTCCATCTCTCCATCTCTTTCAGCCTCGGGTTGGTAAGCATGACCAATCACTGCTCTGCGTCCACCACACAGCCATAGCATCCCCTCCCTCTCTCTCTTTCTCTCTCACTCTCTCTCCATTTCTCAGCATTAATGGAATAGGTTGGGCACAGGATTGGGACGAGGTCGTGCCTGACCACCCAGAATGATGATGAGGGCGAAGAGGATGAATAAAGCCCCACATCTCTCTGTAAATCTCTCTAAAAGCTTTGGAACGTCAGGAAGAATTTTGCTGAATGTTGGCTGGATGAATGAAATCATGCTGTACAGTATTTCCTATGATAACACTGTCTTCAGCTTGCATATCCTTGTGCTTTTTTTTGTTATGTATTAGTGAAAAGCCATTCTGTATTTCTGCATTAATGTTTGCCAGCTTTATTTTTACATAGGTAGGTTACGTCTCTAGCAGTACGTAGCTAGTCAGTTTTGCTAGCTATCACAACAGCTAATGTTAGGTTAATGATCTCTTATCTCTTAAAATGAGATTATAAAGGAGGCTAATGCTGATGCCACATGATTCAAGCGCATAATCATTTCATCAAATTCACGTTAAGCACTCTGATAACCTGAGTTACTGTCAGCTATTTGTCATTTATACCGATTACCCTCGTACTGCAACATGTTATAGCATTTATATAGTAAAAGAAGTGGACCCAGAACGTAACCCTGAGGGACACCTGATGCAGCATGATTATCATGTACAGTTTTTTAATGCCATGTAATGTCGTCTTACAACCTTCCTCCTGAAACCACATTAAATAATGAACACATTATTGCTGGGGTAATGCAAAAATTATGATTGCAAAAGTAATTGTACCTGCTAGATGACACCCCCACACACACAAAAAAAACCCCACACAGACACACATCCAGTGAAAGTGAAATACATATTTATGTAAAACTTAAATGTATAAGCTGAGGTGTAATACGCTTGCAGTTGTGAATAAGAACCCATTATGTTTCTGATTGATGATTATCGTTGTGATAAGTGACAGTTATAATCACATCAGCGTTCTTACTGAGTAATCAGATATAGCGTTCTCTTCATGCGCACACAGTGTGAAATCAAATAAATTGTCATGATACAAAGCGTTTAATGGCTTCCCTTTTTTCTAAACCCATGGATTAAATCAGTTTTGCATGCGGCACACTGAGCAATCACGTGTAAACATGTGCGAGTCCCAAATTACGGGAAGTAAAATATCAGCCTCATTCTTGAGCGATGTCAGGTACTTTTTTCTAGACAGGTGGGGGCGTGGCCTAAAACAAGGTAAAGAGTTGAAAATATGCATTTGTTAAACATTTCACGTACAGCCTGTTTGGAAATCGTTTCATTTAAACTGATTAAACATTTCTGACAGACTGCGCAATCAAGTCATGATATATAATGACAATCATCTGCCAAATAAAGAAAATTACAGAAAATTGCAGAAAATGGGCTCGCATAAACAAAAACATTCTTCAGTGAGAAGATTCTTCAAGAACATTCTTCAAGTTTGCCGTAATAAGGAATTTTTTTCCCCTGTCCGTTAGCATAATTCATTTATGTTCCACTACCATATCTGTTGCTGTCCAGTGAGTTTTGCGTAATCCTATGCCATCCTGATATTGGTGGCTTTTCGCAGAGTGCCGTTGCAACACTCACAGTCTGTTGTTTTAAATTTTTAATAAAAGACTGAATACCTATAGCACTAACCTGGTCACTGATGAGTGTGCACATTTTTTCGGAGTCAGCAAAACATTCCTACAGAAATGTTTCCTATCATGCAGCGCGGCACCACCATTAGACTAATGAAAGTCCACAATAAAGGGTTTGCACTAAATATCACTATAACGTTATAAAAGGTGAGCTGATTTTCTCGCCACATGCCTGTTAGAATTGCTGTTAGAGCTCAGTTACAGTACCAGACGTTTGTGTTTGGACATCGTGACAAGTGTGTGCGTGTCCACGTTCCTTTGAATACTCACACTGTGTTCTGCCAGATGACACACACTGATAACAGGCGTTCGGAGTCCTGCTTAACGAGGAACAGTGTGTTACAGACCGTCGCTTTAATCAGCACGGCAGGATCTGGAGTCTCACTTCAAAGGCCTCTTACCAGACACACAGGCATAGGTGTGTAATCAGTTAACTTTCCCTATTGTGCAGATATACTGAATGTCTGATATGCTGTTGGGAAGTTATGTGTGTAAAACACCTATATGTATCATCACACACACACACACACACACACAGTCTTATGTATGATCCAGCAATGCAGTGACACCTTGTGCTTTGAGTAGTAAGCTATGTCACTGTCCAACAGTTTAAACACACTAGTGTTGCTTGATCCTTGATCACGTAGCGTTCACGCCCACACACAAATAGTTTTCTATTGAACCCCAGGGAGAACTCGGGCTCTTTTAAAATGCTACACTGTCAGCGCACTTCAGCATTGTGTGGATTTAGTGCACTTAAACTGAAGTCGCCTTTACTGTCAGCACTTGAACATGGAACATAAGCAACACCAAAATCCAAAGTGACCAACGCTACAGCTGAACATACAAAAAAAAAAAAGTTTTCATAATAAAGGGAAAGATACAAGTGTATACTGAATGTAAATCAGGTTTTTGAAGCAAATGGGCTCGGAGCAGGTTCAAGGCTCAAAATCACAGCTGTTGCAAATGTACACACAGGAAGTAACAGAACTAATGAGGAGTAATGAGAAGCAGGTGAGAGCAGTTAAGAACCATGGCAACAGGGCAACAAGAACAGGAAGCCTTAACCATATAAGGAAAATAAGGGCAAAAAATAGGACAGAGAGTGTATAAATGCACAGTGAATCCAGAATCTCGCTCCAATCATGTATCCATAGCTCTGAATGTCTCTGCTGGTTTCTATAGAAACAATAAGATATTATTTGAAAGGTAGGGAGTATAATGTGTATGCACTAGCGGGGTAGATTTTTTTTTTAGCCAAAAAGAAAGAAAGAACTGGTAAAAAAAAAATAATAATAATAAAAAGGAAAAAAGTAACAACTGAAATGCTAAAGAGAGAAAGAAAGAAAAAGGTAAAAACCATATGAAAGACAGTAAAAAGAAAGAAAGAAAGAAAGAAAGAAAGAAAGGATACAATGGTAAAAAATTAAAAAGGAAAAAGAGAGAGGAAGCAAAATCCCCCCTGAGTGTGCCCCAGCAGGATGTCAATTACATTTCCATCAATTACATCAGCTGTCAATTACAATTGAAATAGTCCAACAGTGTGTCTCAATGGGAAAGATTTACACTTTAATCTGAGACTGTATAAAGTTTATAAAAAGCTGAACGTCCACAGTTTAGCTCTCACTGAAATTCTCTACAGAAGCACAAGTGAATGGAGTCTGTGTACAATAACCACTTCACACTGACCTCAGCACAGGAAGCAGGAAAGACAAATAAGAAGGAAAGAAATGTGCGAGGAATACCAGTATGCTTACTTTGCAAACACTGCACTAAAAGTTCTTCAGAATTATGGAATGAAATTAAAAATTCATTTTCAAATAGAAGTCTGTCTCAGAGCCCGAACAATCATCTATAGAATTCTGTAGTTCCGAGAACTCCACTTCAGAGGTATCTACATTCAGATGTACAGCCTGCAAATCCGTCCGAGAGCTGGTTTACAATTCCCAAAGCCACCAATTATAGCCAGAGCCAGCCACAGACCAGACAAGACAAGATGAGACCAGACCAGCACTGAGTGGCAATTCCGTCCTATGAGTGAATAAAGGATTAGCAAAGCTGGTGATAGATACTGTTGACCCATTTCCACTGCAGCACAACAGGCTTCACTTCCTGTTACTGAGGAACCCGTATTTTATAGCGTTCTCTTGGACTCGGAGCCTTTCATGTGAGCTTACTGAGTGTGGCTTTGAAGAAAAGACTAGCAGCCGGAATCTTTTCAATCAAAGAGAAGCCATGTACCAACACTAGCAATAAGACCCCATCCTATGCCTTTGGAATTAGTAAAGCCGCTACGTGAATGGAAATCCGACAATGATACAGAAATACGTGGCATTTCCATCACGAGGTTCGGCTCATAAAATGAAATGGAACTGTTAAAAAAATCACTGACCTTATGTAGCTGTACTTAACCCTTAATCCCAAACAAGCACTCTTAAAAAGTGGACTAAGAAGAGGCTGGAAATGGGCTGGTTTATCCTTACAGCCTTATATCTTTAGTCCAGTTCAAATATTGTCATTCTTCAAGAAAGTGGGAGAGGCTGGCAATATGTCGAATGTTAAAAAGGCATCCATGTATACAAGCCAGCAAGAAAGGATAGAAAAGGCAAAGGAAAACAGAAAGAATATAAAAAGGTAAAAGAGCAAAAAAGGAAAGACTATAAAAAGCAAGAAATGTTAAAAATTAAAAAGGAAAACAGTAAGAATTGAAATGGTAAGAAAAGAAAAGAAAGAAATCATGAAATTTGATGACTTTTCTTGGAGTGACCCCAATATTACAAAAAGTGAAGCATTACTTTTGCTCATATTTCCATGAAAACTGTGCACCACTAGAGTGCAAAGATTGTCTTAGGGTCATTTTTGACCTGACAATTATAAAATCATTCATAGTGCAGGTTGCCTTCTCAGCCTGCCTAGGCAACTGGCCCCAGAAAGGAAGGAAGGAAAGAAGATCTATAAAAATATATTGTATGCTATACTATATACTATATCCTGTAAAAAAGAAAGAAAGAAAAAGAAATGAAAAAGGAAAATCTAATATAGAAAATGAAAAAAAAGTTGTTTTTTTTAATACATTTTGTCTTTTATTTATTTACAATTAAACGAACTGAATAAAATCGTTGTCGAGCATGCACGATATTTATTTCTTGTAAATGTCTATTTAAATCAGTTGCTTTCCCCTTGATAAAGCGAGGTGAGAGAGGAGCTAATGACTAAGGTGCTCAGGCTAAAAGACTCATCAAAGTGTCTCCAGGTGTGGCTGAATAACTGTTCTGTACTGCTCACATTCCTGCACTTAAAAAGCATCGAATAAACGCAGTGAAAATTTGCACCTCTGGATATTTCTCTAAAATTCTGATGACATGTTTTGCTGGCTTACACCACGACTAGTCCATTTCCTCAGTACTGAGTAAGTGCTTTCAAAGAACGCTGTTGGACTGAGTGCACTCTAATTACAGCTGATGGACACCGTGTTCCACTGCGAGAGTTTCCATCTTGTAAAAGTCATCTGTCTATAAACAAAATGGTGACAAATGAATATTCAAATTATTCAGTTGTGTAGGAACAAACTGGCTGGTTTGCAATCTGTATTGCTTTACACACGAGTGCAGGTCTAATAGTGACAAAATCATCGATGGAACAAAGGAGTCAAATTTGTAGTTAGCTGCAGCCTTAGCTAATATGTTATGGGAGCACTCTTTAACAAAAAACAATAAAAGAAAGCAAGAGTAAACTCCTGTGTTAGAAAACTTAGCTACATCTGATAGTTACAAAGTGCTCACATGTTAAATTGATGTCTCCTAACAGAAAATGTCACCACATGAACAATTACTGATTTTAAACTCATTCATGTGGCACATCCGATATAAAGCCCCTGTGAATGAGCTTAAGGATAGAAAGCTAGAGCTTAAGGTTAGAAAGGATAATGTTTTAGAGCGAGCACATTAATATAAACAAGTTCGATTTACATATGTTATAGAAAATATTAACACCTTCTGACCAATCACAACAAAGAATTCAAGAGTGCTTTGATGTAATAGAATATTAACATACACTAGTTGATTATTTTTTTGTTACTCATGGTAATAAAGGACCAGTTTTGAAACAAATTAAGCTATTTTATGCTTCTTCTTCTTTCCGCTTATTCCCTGTTCAGGGTCGCCACAGCGCATTGTCTGTCGTTCGCTTCATCAATTTGGCTGGGGTTTTTCCACCAGCTGCCCTTCCTGACGCGATCCTCCCAATTCATCTGGGCTTGGGACCGGCACCACGGAACACCAACTGTGCCCCCTAGTGGCTGGGACCATTCACACTCACATTCATACTTATGGGCAATTTAGAGTAGTCAATTAATCTAATTCACATGTTTGTCCCCAGAGTAAACCCACGCATGCACAGGAAGAACATGCAAACTCCACACGGAAAGGCTGTGAGGCGACAGTGCTAACCACTACACCACTGTGCTGCCCAAGCTATTTCATGCTTAATTTTATATAATGTAATATTATGCTAATAACTTTGCACTGAGGGTGTACAAACTTTGACACTATATATTATCCTACCCTGTTATACACAGTACAAGGATAGTTATCCTAGTTTAGATTATATGTCTTATCTTGGTTTTCTCGTTTTTCCTATGTGTCTCCTCATGTTGCCAGCTCATCATTGAAAATGGCTAACACTGTAACACGTTTTTAGGTGATGATAGTGTGCTCACCTCCTCACCCCCTCTTGTTATTATGGTATTGCTTTTTTTAATAGAATATAAAGCTTTTAATAAGCATCTCAATATTGTCCTTCCTTTCTCTTGTTTAAAAAACTAAGCAAGAATTCTTGCATTTGGGGCAGACCAGGGCAAAAATGGCTAATGTTCAAGTAAAAGCACTAAGTACTGAAAGATTTTGAACATATCAAACATGGCAAACATTGTATCAATATTAGTAACCAGTCATGAATTCCAGCATTTGGGATGGAACACCAAAATGACCAGTGTTCTAGTAAGAATGCTAGTCATGAATTCTAGGGTTTGGAACAAAGCCCTATTAGAAGCACCATTAGGGAGTCCTCAGCACTCTCTGCCCTCTGTCCATGCCCTCACCACCATCCACCAGAACCAGCATCAAATGCTTGTCACCATGCACTCAGAACAGGTGCTTCCAAGTGCAGCTCCAGGCCCAGCAGAATGATCGGTAGATGTTCTGAGACTTGATCAAATCGGCAGATACCCCAGCAGCAGCTCTTTGCCCATGTCACACTCATGAAGATGAGGCCACAGGAGGATCCGGAGGCATTTGGTGAACTGTCTGATTGCATGGGGAACCGCTGAGGCATGGGGATGGCTAGAAGTGCAGTGGGTGTTTTGGCTACTGCCATTCCTGTTGGGGGAGGCCCAGCTCAAGAATCAGTAGTCAAGATAGATACTGATCAGTAGTATCATTATCAACATGCTGAAGTACCTGGTCCTGGAATGGGCCATCCTGCAGCAGGTCGGCCATATCCTGGAACAGCAGTGCTAGCAATTCCACACACTGACGATGGGTCAGCCACCCAATTGCATCTACTCAGAAACTCAGCAATGCCTGCTAATGGATGATGAGGGCCAAGAAGTATGATGTTGTGGAAATCATTGACATGGTGGTCATGGGAGTCATGTTACCGCTGGGAACAGCAGAAAGGGTCCAGTGTCATCACCCAGTGTCACTGAATAAAGTGATGCAGCTGACTGAGGACCATTTGGCAGTGTTTCCAGTGGCAGCTTGACACCCTGCCCCTTCTATCTCTCGCTCTCTCTTTTCCTTTCCCTTCTCATCTCTCTCTCCTGTGCTGGGGCAGTATGCTGGCACTGCAGGGAACTGGGGCACTTCCAGGACCAATGCAATATGATGGAGGTGGGGACATTAGTCTGGGTCCCTGACGTGCTGCATGCCACCTCTGATTGAGCTGGGACCTACCACATACCTGTGAGTATACAAGAGGGTATATACCATGTGTTGGTGGATTTCAGTTTGCAACCAGGCCTCAATTTATTAAAGCCTGTTTGCAGGTCTTCAGCACATCGGGTGAAGGTGAGGTGTTGCAATGGAATGTGCATGATTATCCACTGGTGCCTTTCATAATTACATTTCAGGGGCAAAAGCATTGTGTGGAGGTGTCACTTAGTCCCTTCTTCACCTATCTGATGATTCTGGGAATGCTGGCAACAGTGGTCCTCAAGAGGGAGGAGCTGGGACTGTAGGTAAGTCTAAAAGTGGCCACACAATCCACCTTGGTCCCCTGTGGAGACCACCTCTCATGGTCCCAAATGCGAAGGTTGCCATGTGGAGAGTGGAATTTTCCGACATGTTCTCGCCTTTCCTTGGTCGCACTAATCTCAAAGAACAATATATTGAGATGGCCCCAGGGGTGCTGGTGTGCAGCCACCCGTATCTCTGCCCGAGCACAAGAAAAATCTGGTTCAGGTTGAGCTTCAGGCCATACTCACCATGGGCGTGATAGAGGAGTCCTACAGAGACTGAAGCAGCCTGGTGGTCTTGGTGCCTAAGGTCAATTAGACAATCTGTTTCTGTGTGGACTTTAGAAAAGTCAATGTGGTGTCTAAATTTAATGTGTACCCAATGCCTCACATTTACAAATTGCTTGATTGGTTAGACAATTGGTTAGCATCCTCCATTCACACACCCCCTATGCCCCCATCTATTTAGATGACATTATTGTTCATAGTAATGATTGGAAATAGCATGTGCAACACCTGAAGGCTGTTATGAAGTTGTTGAGATGCATGGGGCGTACTGCGGTCCCAAAGCCATGTGCAATTGGCTGGGTAGAAATATGGTATCCGGGCTTCCACTTGGGTCATGGGCAGGTGCGTCCCTAAATTGATAAGACAGCCATGACTGCGACCAGCCTGAGGCCCAAAACCAAACAGGAGGTGAGACACTTCCTAGGGCTGGCTGGCTATTAATGTAGTTTCATGTCTAACTATTCAGATGTCACCAGCCCGCTTACTGGTCATGTTAAAAAGGGAGTTCCACTTCCAGTTCTGTGGACACAGTCGTTCCAACAGGCATGTCACAATTACACTCTCCTGACTATTCTTTCCTTTTTACTTTGCAGGCCGAAGCATCGGACAATGGGCTGGGGACAGTTTTGTCCCAGATAGTGGAGGGGGTGATGCCCAGTGCTGTGCATCAGCCACAAGCTCTGCGAGAGACAAAGTACAGCACCACTGAGAATGAATGTCTGGCCATCAAGTAGACAGTCCCCACCCTCCAGTACTACGTGCTGGGTCACCCTTTCATTCTCTGTTCAGATCACTCCCTGGTTCATTGGCTCCACCGAGGAGGCATGGGTGGAATTGAGTGCCAGACTGTGGATGGATAGTGAAGTCACAGGAGATAAGTGGCAAGGAGTTGCACCTGCGACGGATTTGATTAATGAACGTATGCGTGTGCTCTGTGTTGCAGTGAATGGCTGAAGCAAGAAAGCAAAATGGTAAAAAAGGAAAGTAAAAATAAAATGCCAGTCAATGTAACCCACCTGTCTCCATCTCTTGAGTCTCCTGAACCCCACAAAGCGTCACATCATGAAATCTAGCATTTAAGCACAGTCTCTAAATTGTTAACATTTTTATAAGAACACTAAGTAGTCATAACCTTAGCATTTGAAATAGAACTTTGAAATGGTTGATGTTTCCAAAATGAAGGTTGTTCCAGTAAGACTCCAAGTTATAATTAATTCAAGCATTTGGGATGGAGCCCTAAAACAACCTGTGTTTCTAGTAAGAAGACTAAGTAATCATAAATCTAGTATTTGGAATGAAACCCAAAAATGGAGAAAGTTCAAAAATGGAGAAATGGAGAATCCTAGCTGTATCCAGTATTTCATTCCTGTGCTAATAAGGGTATTTTTTGAATTTCCTTGGAGCACATTACTTGGGTTTGGGATTTCACACATAATTTAATTATCAGTAGTTTATATATTTGCAATTTAGCAGCAGACATAAATGTAATAGCAGTATGTGAGTAAGCTATCTAATGTTTTAACAATTATTTGCTAACTCTGACAGTTGCCTATCAAGCATGTATAATATTCTATCTATAACTGAACAGTACTCATTATGACTTAAATTGATGGTAACAGAAATTGCTATGGTTACTATGATTATCGGGCAGCATTTCACGGTTAGCATGTGTCTGAATCACATCCATTTAAACACTGATGTATTCTGTATATATTTATGTTCTCTCTCTTTTTATAATCACTGTTATTTTTTAATCACATTCTAGGCTCCTGTTCATGTTTTCATTCCTGTTCTGAAATTTCTTTTTGATCTCTGCTATCGAGAGACTAGCGCTCTTTTGAACTACTTTTCTCTTGTGTTTTTTTTCTTCTTTTCTGCTAATTTTGACCTCCAAAATGCTAATCACAGTCTCCAGTGAGCTCTCTCACCCTGACAACCGCTCGTCCCCTCATATGAGGACGCATTAATATCTAATACACCCACTAATGAGCTAATAATGCAGAATCCGACCACGCTAATTAAACCTTGAGGTTCATCTGTAAAGAAGTCCATGAATAAAATCAATAAAGTTAGCAGTAGAGCTCTTGGTATTGCAAGCTAATATTTATACACAGTTTATGTTTTCATTATGAATTATGCATTGATTATTAAAGCCCCCTTTTCATGCTAATGACTGCCAATCAACTTTTTTTCTTTGTTTTTGAAAGGTTTTATTAAAAAGCAAAGTCAAGCAGCACTTGATGTCCTTTTAACTTCATTGACTCAATGTTGTGATTAGCATAAAATACTGGTTTTAACCCTGCACACTAAGGACCAGCTGCATGCTAATCAACTAACTAATTTGGCTAACATTAACCTTTCCTCTCAAGCAGCAAATATCCAAATTCACTACCAAGTGAGCACCTTAGCCTAAATATTTCACTGTAAGTTTAACACCAGCTTTAAGCTTGCAAACTTCAAATTACTAAGTTTGATAGCAAAAGCTGGCTAAAAGAAAATTAAAACCAGTAACTGTTTTGATGACTGCAAGCTAACATTAGGCTGTGCAAATTAACTAGTTTTGTGTAACTTAAATAGAGCTAGAATAGAAATAGTGTTAGTGGGCACTACTATACCTTAAAAAATTCCTACATATGCACTGCATCCTACTAATATCATTGATTTTTTTCTCTCTCACGCAGGTACCTATCACAGTTGCTAAATAAAACAAACTAACTCCAACTCCCTCACTTTCATTTCATTATCTGCTTCTTATCTTGGTCTGTTTATACCTCAGCTCCTTATTGCACCTCATGATCTTATCCATTTTCATTTCCTGTTTGCGCTTAGCATTTAGCCACATGCTTTCCTTTTCTTTTCTCTGTCTCTGCCTCTTTGGGGTTCGAGGCGATAACCTGACACTATCAGGCACATCTCTGAGGAAATATACTGGAGGAGAATTCGTTGGATTTAATTGTACGCTCAGTTCCAGGCAGGGAACGAAGGATGAAGAAAGGAGAAGAGGAAACTAGGAAAATGCAAAGAGTAGTGTATCAAGTACCTGGCACTGGAAATAACATCGGTCACACCTCAATTCAAGTCTGTTTTCCTCAGTGGAGAAAGCCAAACAGGCTTTGACTAGCAGAGGTCAATAACCTATTACAGTATATATAGTGATACAGTGTTAACTCTGTGGTTAATCCTTTCACAAATCACCAAGTTACACATAGATAGAAAGAAAGATAGATAGATAGATACAGTAGATAGATCCATGTGACTTTTATGTAAGTGAGAGTACAGCCTGGGCCACAAATTACATCCACAATGATAACATTGATCATTGGTCATTGTGAGTCATTGGCCAAATGCAGATTGCGCTATTGTCCAACTAGATGTACACTACCAGTCAAAAGCTTGGACACACCTTCTAATTCAATTTTTTCTTTATTTTTATTGCTTTAAAAGAGACTGGATAATGATGGACTGTTGTTTCTCTTTAATTAGTTGAGCGGTTGTTGACATAAAAGGTTATTAGTGGAATTTC
>JAQQZU010000010.1:12581475-12594287 GCA_030068025.1 Parauchenoglanis punctatus
AACCGGAGCACCCGGAGGAAACCCACGCATGCACGGGGAGTACATGCAAACTCCGCACAGAAAGGCACCCTGGGTGATCCGGGGATCGAACCCAGGACCTTCTTGCTGAGATGGGGGGCAGTGCTAACCACTGCACCACAGTGTCGCCCTACTCATACATCAAACTTGGTATAAATAAGCCAAATCATTGCTTGGTAGTAACGTCTGACTTGTGAATGAATCTGTTCATAAGAATGATTCCTTCATGAATCGAAGATCACTATTAAGCAATGATCTGGCTTTCTAAATAATTATTTGAACCAGTTCAAACTCTGTGCGTCATCTACACAATGTTCGAGTTATACTTTTAGGAATTTTAGTATAATTGAGATTCTAATAAATAATAACTTTTTAACACAAAAAACAACACAGAGTGTAACATGGGCTATGAAGAACGATTGTTTTGAATTCATGTACGTTAATTTCATAAAAATCATAAGGAATTACTTATGATTTGTTTCAGTTGTTGTTTAGCTCAATAGTTGATTAGAACTCCTTGGCATAATACGTGCCCATGTGTGGCATAATTTCCAGGTTTTACATCTCTCTCAGGCAACAGTGCATCAAATTGGTGGTTTAATTCACCAAAAGTCCCCACAGTTCACATTTACAGGAATATGTGTATAAGCTGGGTATTGACCTGTAGGTGGGTCTATGGTACTGCATGGCCTCATAAATAATTTACTCTGACCTAATAAACAATTTGCACAGTGTAAATTTCACAGCTTTTGATTGGCTGACAATCAGAAGTTGTGTTAATTATGGGTTTTATCAAAAATGCTGTGACTCCAACATGCAACCCTAACCCAGAAAACCCAGTTATCACAATATAAATACAACTTTTACTGGTGCTGAGTTGACTTAATAACCTGCCTGCACTTAATAATACATGTTGACTGTTGTTCAGAAAGGAAACACTCAGAATATGTTTATCGGCTTTATTTATGTAAATGACAAGGTGCTAAGTTTGGTCTTGGCAGAATAGATCTGCTTAAGCTGCTGCTGCTGCTGCTGCCATTAAATGCAGCTGTCACCTGTCACATGGAGAGAGGAAGCAGATTTTTATTTGAACTGAACACTAGAACAGGATCTTGAACACAAAAGGAAACAAGAACAAGAAAAAGCGTGAGGGCAAAACAACATAAAATGATGACGAAAGCAAGACCACGAACCAAACAGAAACCAAGGTATAAATAAACAAAGTAATCACACCGAAACAAGAACCCAGTGTGCTGTAGCACATGCGAAGTCGTCCCGTGCAGCCCTGTACACGCATGTGATGTCATGCAGTGCGCACTGAGACGTGAAGTCCGGAATGACAGTTGATGGAACACTGTCACTCTATTGAGACTGCTGCTGCTGCTGCTAAAGAACGCAATGAAATAAAAGACATGAGAAAACCATGAGTGCAAAGATCCCGTGACACAGCAGATCTAGTTTCATGTTGCGCAACATGGTGCGTATTTACATTATTTAAGTAAGTAAGTGGGTAAGTAAGCACGAAAGTGGGTGTGCACAGATTCTATTCTTACCTAAGTACAAATCCCAAATAGTCGGAATCTTCATGAAAACTGCATACATGGGTTTGGTGAATGAGGCCCAGTGTCTTCTGCGGCAGCTCTGAGGTGGCCGTTGTGTAATTGCAAGGCATGGCATGTGTGCGAAAAACACTATGTTGTCAGCATCGCATATCAAATCCAGAGATGGAATCTCTTTTGGCATCTCACTAAATCCATAGAACCTGATTTTCAAGACAATCGGCCCATCCACTAGTCGAGGACAAGCATGAGGCCTACTGAAAAGATAGGTTTCAAGGGCTAAATGTTGTACACATTCCTCGGTGAGTCTGTACTGCTCAGGTGTACACATAGCGAGGGCTGTGTATGGATACTAGTAATTGTTTTATTGGTCTGTATACCATGATTCTTCACACTCATTGTCATCATTACATTATGTTACAGTTTCATCAATATAACTGATAATCATTCCCCCTGTACTTGACTGCATTGTTAACTCTCAACATATCAATAAATAAAATCTTTTGTGCAAAAATGGATGTTAAAGCTTTTTTCGTTTTCGGCTGCCGATATGGACGTGACATCTCATTCCCTCTGTGACAACACTGACCAGGTAAGTGATCAATTATTACGTCTCTCTAAAACTTGCTTTCTAATATTTAGCATTTTTCTGTCATTTCAGATGCATAACTGTTTTAAGTGTTGTCTAATGGTTTTAAAGAAGGGCGTGGATTTTGCTACAGAAATACTCGGCGGATTTTTCGTTGTTGTTGGCATATTTTCAAAATATAACTGAACAATTAACACAGATTATATATGTGTTTCATTTCACTGTTTTTACCTGTATGTTCATATCCATAGCTCTTGGGTGAGAGTGATGGCAAAATGTGTAATTTTCCCTTCTGTCAAAAGCATAATTTAAGTGCATTGTAAAATCTATAGTATGTGCACAAACATTCCATTTTGTTTCATATTATCTGTCTAGTTTGCTTCTGCTCCTGGCACAAATGTTGTTATCATAAAAGCATAACAAACTTTGAACACTGGTAAGTGTACTTGAGAAATTATTTTCTTAAATTCTGTACCCAAAGGCTCAATATAGTAATTAGTTTTTTAAAATATCATGTTTCTGAAGAACCTAGTGAAGACACATCAGAGGAGGAATATGTACCCAATTCAGACACTTGTTATTCAGACAGTTCAGAAGACTGTTCATTAAAGCCTTCAAAATCTTTCCTGAGACTCCCAGAAGTGCAGGATAATGACATGTCCTGCATTGAGCCTGCCTCAGAAATTAAAAAAAGCAGAGGCTACCCGGAAAGCCTGTTGGATAAAGTGCCATTACCTAAAGGTGCAGACAGTCCAGAGCAGCGTGAGAAGACTTGTGAGAAGGCCGAAAAAGAAGAAGTATCAGGAGGAGTTCAGGCTGAAGTTCAGAAAAGACCTTGAAGATAAATCTGCTAAGACGAGAAGTGTATATGATGCTCAGGTTTTGGCATTCGCAAAACTCTCAAAGGTACAAAGAAAAATGATGGACAAACTAAGGAACAAAAGGGGAATACAAACACGATACAGATGTTTTAACAAATGGACCTGGATTGCTGAAACTCAAACACAAACCAAAAAAACGATGATCCAAAAGAGCATGCTCTATTCTTCTATTGCCAGGCTATGTTTCTCCAGAGAGATCTGCGATCACATTAACAAAAATGGCCTTCAAAATGGACCAGTGGAAGGCAATGCAGAGTCAGGAACAACCAGGCTCTTGTCCTTGGCTGCGATGCCAGAATCTGCGCTGTGTCAACAGATATGCCGTGGTGTTTGGAAGCTGTAAACTGTGATGAAGGATGATGACATCTCTGCTGGTGTGCAGTGACTTCTACATTTTTCAGCTGGCCCAGTCATTTTGCAATAAACATGGACAGGATCCCACCAAATATGACTATATTTGATGGAAGCTCTGGGAAGTTGGCAGATTTCTGCTGACGCTGCATAGAGAATCTTCCATACATACCCTTGAGGATGCTGTAAGACCTGCAAATTTTCATGTGGTTATCTAAGCTGTCAAGAAACTGTCTGGGTTTGATGAAGAAAAGCACTCCAAGCCTTGCTCTTAAGTTGGGCCACTCATTTTAAAAAGATGAGACATCATACACTGCAGAGCTCTAATGGCAGAAGACCGTGAGAGGATAAAGTCAACCCAGACTTTCAAAAAACTGAATACCCCGAAGTTGAGTTCCACATCGAATGAGGGGCGCGCCAACAAGCCATCCACCCTCCCTTTCACAAAGGATGTGCAACTTCTGCACCAGCATCTTGTAAAGCTTGCAGGTTTAGCATCTGAGACCCTGAAAAAGATGCCATCAAAGAGCAAATAGCTGCCTTACATAAGCATGTTGCAGTTGCAACATTATGTAAATAAATGTGGATACGAAAACCCTGAACTTCTCAGGTCAATGCAGTTACGCTGTTATGTTGCAACTTTATCACAGGTCCTGACTTTCTGGGCCGCGGTATTTGTGTCCACAGAGAACATTACAGGCTTTCATAGAGCACCAGAGAGACCAAAATATCATAACTACTACTAGCCATGGGTCTGTTACAAACCATGGGGAAAACACTTGATGTGTAATCATGGATTTAAAAAAGCATATCTTTCATGATCATTAATAAAAATACATGCTATTAAAAGTAAATAAATTCTGTATCAATATATTATAATCTTGATAAAATCACAGTTGTTCAAGATGCACTTTTTAGACCATTGACTTTATTTCTGAAAGATTAGCTTCAGAGGCCTTTAATGCTATTAAATGTAAAAATATATTCAATGGTACTTGGTTCTCTGTCCACCTTAGAGTAATAAAATGCACATTTTGTCCTTTTTGTGTGTTTATTTCTTGAGAAATAGAAGTGAGAATCCCCAATGTGCAGCAAGTGTCCAATATAAATCTAACAGCACTCACTGAACAACTTTCGGGCCACTGAGCTGTCACTCAAAAACTCATTAGCTAATGGAAACGCTCCCCTGACAAAACCCACCCATGCAAGAGGTTTGTGCCAGAATCGCAAACAAAATGTCTGGCAGCGGAAACGAGAGAGCTGGAAGCGCAACAGCCAAGCTGAGTACACGCACCGCACCCATCTTAGATAAGACACCTGCCAACGTACTCAAAACTGCCATTGTGGTACTTCCTGCTACGGTAGGTGTCTCCGGGGCCACGTTTTGCCATGATGACACAGACAGTAAGACTCAAAAGGTGCAAACAATACCAGCTACGCTATCATGGCTGGTAAATATCTTAACTGGTGATGGGCTGAGGCCGATGTGCTGCTTGTGCTTATCATGGCTCTACCACAAAAATAGAGCTCTTTGAGTTATACCTTGACATCAAAACACCACAAAGGAAATGACCAAGCAAATCACTGCAGTACAAAATAATAGAGCCTACAGTTTAAACTGTTCCTGCTGTTTGTGATGCTGAAGAGATCTTACCAGAGATTGACAGTTTCTTCAAAGGAGTGTAGAACAGTTTGTTTGTGTTTATGAAATGTTTGAATATATGACACCAGACCATTTATATTGAGATATACGATTCATACCGCTGGCTTGAAGACCAGAGGTGACATGTTCACGAACCTCCATTCACCTGTGTGTGTGTGTGTGTGTGTGTGTGTGTGTGTGTGTCTGTGTGTGTGTGTGTGTACAGGTTTTTGTACCCTTGTGAGGACAAGAAAGCTTTCACTATACTTGTGAGGTCAATTTTGGATGGTCCTCACAAGTGGGTGGTCCTCACAGCAGTTTTAAGGAATTTGCAAACAAAAATAAGAAAAAGTAAAAGAGTTTCATTTTCATTTCTGAGGTTAAGGTTAGGGTTAGGTGCAGGTATAGCATTAATTAGCTGCATTAAACATTATGTCAATGGACGGTCCTCACAAAGATAGTGTGTGTGTGTGTGTGAGCGTGTGTGAGTATCTTACTCAAAGATAACAAACTGAACAATTATAATGTTAAATTACCACTTACTGTCTGCAGTAGATGTCAGTCATATTGGCAGCTGCCGTGAATATTTGTTATTGACACGTCGCCAAATTGGAAAATTCCGGCTCATAAACAAAAATAATAATAATAATAATAATTCCCAAGTAGTAATTATGACATTGTAGTGACTTTGAAATGCATTCAAATTTTAATTGGGATATTTCCTATAGGTCTTGAAAGCAGCAACAGAGTTATATAAATAAAAAACAAATAAATGTGTATCACACTCATTGTTTATTTTCTCTTTTTTTCTTTTCTTTTTTCTTTTTTTTGTTAATCAGTCCAAATCTCCAGAGCTCACCTACAGAAAAATATTTGCACTGAATAGAAAACCTGAAAATGTAATTCAGCTGTAATACATCACATCACCACACAGTGGCAGCAGAGCGACTTGTTATTTATTATTAGTGTTAAAGGGGACATGCCATGTTATACTACATACTAAGATGTATCGAAGAGACTTGGGGACATACTGGGTCTTTCAAAGTGGACCTTCCTAGTCTGTACAGGCCATTGAAAGTAAAACAGGAAGAGAGAACGGGCCATAGAATCATACATAGTATCTCTTCTCGTACTTTCAAGTGACACCCCCTTTAACAGACTGCAATCCGAATCTGAATATTTACATGTTTAAATCAGCTTATCTTATCCTACCATGATAAACAGCATGAGAAAAAAAGAAGGAATTTTTTTAATTAAAGAAAAACTCACAAACTTTACGAAAGCATCTCAAAATAATTGAAAAGTGTATGCCTTGTCCCCTTTAAGTGTTTAAACTAGAACTATCTCTCATCTTAAAATAATCTTTTTATAAATACCAATATCAATTTTCTACATACTTCAGCTAAAAATAAGCAAAGCTGTTTTTGCTCCACATTCCTGTCTATATAAAATCACTTATTCGTGGAGCTATTTCAGTAATGTTTATGCAGCCTAGCGAGTGCTAGCATGTCGAGTGCAGGTCATGCTAGCTAAGTAATTTGGATGCAGATTTTAATTACATCATATAATAGCTATCTAACAATGTCTCTCTTCTTTGGCTTGTTGGCTAATTGTAGCGCAAATCTGTGTTTACATAGCTGACTAGCTTAGCTAATAATGCTAATTTTGTATACTGTGTAAATAATAACTGCATTTTGTGAAATGAAGTAACTTTAAAAAAGTAAGTAAGTAAGTAAATAAAAAAAATAATAATTCCTTTATCAGATTTGGTTCTTATTAAAAAAATAACATTGTCAATTATACTTAATTGCAAACTGTATCTTTATTTTTTCCCCCATTTAAACAAATTTGGACCAAGTACATTTAAGTGCAAATGCTTGCACACCCATGGTTCCTTGTTGAAAGAAAGAAAAAAAATTGCAATTTTTTTAGCTTATATCATTTTATTTAGTTTTTTTCCACCGCAAAATTAACCTACATCATTTTCCCACTTGTGTAATTCATAATAAAGGAACACAGGTGAGTTGTGACACACTAAACATCTTGTTGCTATACATTTCTTTGTCTTTTTCCAAGGGGGCATAAACTTTTGTACTCAAATGCATAAGCTATAATCATTGTGGTTTTGTTTTGCTTCACTCAAATGAATAGACATCAGACTCAAACAATTTGTTATATTTTGTAGACATGTGTAGATTACAGCGAAAGAGTACACCACCAGGTGGCAGCACTGTGATGTCATTTATTAATTACACACCACAGACTGATTCACTTCAGAGGATGTGACATCACAGCTTACAACATCAACTAGTTAATCCTGTTGGACCTGAGAGAACCTTTTGATAACTTTCTTCCAAGATGTGTAATGGTTAGCAATTTGTAGGTTTTTCGGATCAGAAGCACAACTTCACACACTAACAAAACTGGAAAGAAAGAAAAAACAATAAAACAAATCAGTTGTTAAAATGGTTTAGAGGAGAAATAAACTGTCAAATAAATCTGCATTAAAAAAATAGCAGCTACATCATTTGAGTTCATTTAAAAAAAATGGTGCTACTAAACAATGAAAGCCATAGATGCTAATTAGTAAAAAAAAACATTATGATACTTAGCATTAGTCTAGTTAGCTGTATTAATTTAATGCTACATTTATATTTCAGTGTTAGTAAAATGTTAATAATTCATTAAGCTGTAATTTCAGCAAATCGACCAATGTTTGCTAAAGGAGTCACTAAATAACACGCTAACATTCTGAATAAACCAGTGCAAGTGAACAAGATGCAAAGGTCACGCTAACGACGATGATTTTTACACACTTTGTGTATTCTTCCCTCTCAAAATTAACACAGTACATTTAATAAGTCGCATTGTTTACATTAATGCTAAATAGAGTAGTTGTTTTTTGACTGGAAAATACAGCTAAAGCTAGCTAAATTATGGAACCTGGCAGGTAGCCGTTAGCATCAATTCTGAGGTAAATTTCCATTTGATTCTACCTCAATTGTGAAGCATTCATCATTTTTTTCATTTTTTTTTCTGTGATTTTCATGGTTTCTGTGAGTTTGTGACTAAATTGATGCTAACAAAGTATCAGTTAGCATTATGCAGCTAACAATATGAATTAGCATGTATTTAGCATTTAATTAAATAAAGACACAGATCACAGTTTTACATACATACTTATTCCTTTCTTATTCTCTTTTCTGTAATTCACCATTTTGCTTTTTATTCTTTGTTTCTCCTCCTTTTCCTTCTCCATTTGAGATCTTTTAAAAAGTTTTCCTTCCTTTTTTTCTCCATTTTCTCTTTTCCCCACAAGTTTTTCTTGTTTCTTTTCTTCGTTTTTCCATCTACTTTGTTCCTCCAGTTTTCCCTGTTTTCCCTCATTCACGTTCATCTCTTTTCTTTTATTATCTTTGTTTGCAAATCTTTGGTGTTCGCTCTTCTTCCTTTTCCATCGCATCCTTTTCACCTTCTTTTCTTTCCTCCTTTGTTTTATATTGTATTATTACTTTTATTATTCCCCCCCTTAATCTGTTTTCCTTCTATATATTTATTTTTTTCTAGTTTTCTCCACTTTCCTTATTACCTGATTTCTTCCACTGTTTTTCTTCGCTTTCTTCTCCTTCTGTAACTCCTTTTCCTCCCTGCTTTCATGTGTGAATTTTTACATAAAACAATCAAGTGAAAAGGTTCAAACTGTTTTTCTTAAAAGATGAACAGATGAACAGATGAATGGGGGACTGAGAGGTGAATGTGTGAAAGACCCGAGGTTACACACAAGGACAATCTGTAGCCTTGCTTTTTAAAGAATGAACACACACACACACACACACACACACACATATGCATGCACCTCCCCCTTCACTAACCCTAGAAAGTGGGAGGAGTTCAGCCATTTTAAAAAGAAAGAGAGAGAGGAAGAAAGAGAGACAAACAACTCTGAGGGTCAGAGAGAGTGAGAGAAAGAGGAAGAAAGAAAGAAACACCTGAAGGAAACTTGGGGGGGGGGAATGGATAGAAAGAAAGAAAGAAAGAAAGAAAGAAAGAAAGAAAGAAAGAAAGAGAAATGGAAAGCAAGTGGAGGGAAAAGAGAGAGGAAGGCAGATATACATGAAGCATGGAAAATTGTAATTAATGAAAAGAGACCGAGAAAGAGAAGGAGAGAGAGAGTGTGTCCTTCCCATCTCCTTGTTTCCTGTTCCGCAGCTGTGTACAAGTGTGTGTGTTTGTCACTTCCTGCAGGAAACACACTTGCCACCTAAACACCTCTAAAATGGCTGCCATCTACTGAGAGAGTTTCTCTTTTGTTTCCTCTGTCCATAAATCATGTGTGTGTGTGTGTGTGTGTGTGTGTGGTAAGAGAGTCGTGCCCTCCTACCCCCTGCTTTGAGACAGGATTAAACTCTTTTGTGTGTCATGTCAGTGGTGGGGGGCAGGGGGACGTGTTCCAAACCAGCGATCAAGCACTAGAACCAAAGAGCAGGCGATCCACCTGTATGAGCACTGCGGGGTGGGAGAACCGGAACACACACACACGTGCACACACACACACACACACACACACACAGACCAGTCTAAAGTTAACATGAAAGGGAAAAATAAATAAAAGAAAACAGAAAGAAATAATAAAGAAATGAAAGAATAAAGAAAAGGAAGAGAAACAATGAGGCAATTAGAAAGCAAGCAGGAACACAAAAAAGAAACTGCTAGAGGAAAGAAAAGAAATACACTTGGAGGAAGAAAAAGCAAGAAATAAGTCAAGGAAATAGTGATGAGAAAGAAAGGAATGGATGAACAGCTTGAGGGACTGAAGTAAGAAAAAAAAGAATGAAAGCAAATAAGGAAAAATAGGAGAAACAATGAGAGAAGGAAAAAAAACTGAAAGGGGAAGAAGGACAAATAATGCCCAAGAGCTTGAGGAAGAAGAAAAGAACAGGAAAATTATAAAGAAAAAAGGATGACAGAATGAAACAAAGATGGTACAAAGAAAGATGGCAGATGGAAGAAAGACAAGAAAGAGGAAGCGTCAAAGAAAGAAAAAGAAGGCGAACAATAAGGCAGTGAGAGGAAAGGAAAAAGAATGTGAAAGAAGGAGGAAAGATCAAAAGAAAGAACCTTGTGAAAGGGTAAGAGAAGGAAAGAAACTGGTAAAGGGATTGAGGGGAAAAAAGTACAGAAAGAAAGGCAGAGGAAGAGAAAAAGAGAAGGTAAAGAAGATAGGAATAAGAAAGAAAAGAGATTGTTAGGAGTGTGCAGTTCCACTGAGTGTCAGTTGAAGCAAGGCTGCCGATTGGTCAGTTGCTGGAACGCCCATTATGATGTCATCAGCTGTCAGTCGGAATCCAACGTTCTGTCAGTGCGTTTCACACTTTAATCTGAAATATAACACGAAAACATCTGTTATTTCGGATTCCGTGGGAGTTTTTTTTCCCGTCGCTGTTTTGTTTACTAGATGAAGATGGCGGCTGCAGCCCGGGCCGGAGCGCGGCTGGTCTCCAGCCTGGGAATGTCATCTGAGCGGCCCACGCGTGTGGCCTCATGCGCAGCCCACACGCTCACACGGGATTTCCACCGTGCCAAATCCACAGATTTAAACTCTTTCCTTTTCAACGATATTGCACAGTAGGCACCAACTGCAGCATGAAGAATTTCACAAATAATTTCAATAGTGAGCCTAAAAATGAATGAATTAGGCTGACGAAGGTCGGGTTTAAAAAGATACTTACGTAATACATAACAGTACATTTGAAACGAACAAATCAGTCATTCATAAATATCCCAGCAATGCTTTGAAAATTCCTTGACGCTAAAATGACTCAACACTAAACTGTAAAAACTAAAAACGCAGCTTGTAGATGAAGGTGAGATTAACCGGCTAGAAATTCTGGCTTGTCAAGCTATAAGCCTGTACGTTTGGTGTGCTTACCTGCGTCTTCTTTTAACACCTTTCTCTTCTTTAATATGGCCTTTTTTTGCATACATATATATACGTACCCAAGGTTATTAAATCCAGTGTGGTTTGCAATAAACTTTACTGAAATCTCAGTCTGTAGGTGCTTTAAATTATAATATTAACATTACAATTTCTTTGTAATCATCACAGTTCTCCGAATTAGCCACTCCGGTAATGGCTGCAGTAACTTTAGCTAGCATTAACACCAGCTGTATTATAAACTGAAATGTTAACTAAAATTCCTAAAAAGTCTTTTTCCAATCTGTTGGCGTGACTTTTCTCAGTTCACAATTTTAGATTAGCAAAATATTTTCTATATAGTTTTAAAAAGCTTTGTTTTTCGCCCATCTGAAGTTTCCCTGATTTTCAAAGAACGTTTTGTTGATGTAACGTAGTTGCAGGAACTTTAATTATGGAAACTTTTAGCAAAGTAAATATAGCCAACCAACCAACCAACGAACAAACAAACACAAAACATCTAAGATTTCTCTCAGTAAAGGCAGTACAGAATCAAGGACTCAAGTATTTTTTAATTTTCTTTATTAAGTTTATATAGGGGTCCGTGTGGTACATTTTGTGATTGAACATACATATTTAACAAATCTATGTTTTCTATATTTAAGGGGAAAAAAAACTAAAAAGTAACTTTTTGCAGGTTTCTTTTCCCATACAAGATGTTCTTATATAATAACATTAACTATGCAAACTACTTTTTTGAGACAAAGACATAGTTTCAAATCCCTTCTTTCTCTCTTCATTAACATCTGGAAGCATCACCAAGATGGCTGATGAGTGGCCATTCGTTACTAGAAAGACGTTGACAGTCATAGTTGTTACATTCAACAGGAACAAAAGAGTTTTACTTTATGGAGGCTTAGCAAATAAAAGGTGCACTTTAAAATCTGACATTTAATTGTTAAGCTCTGAGCACTATACTGAAAACACGTGCTAAATAAAGAGCTAGCAATTTAATTAACATAGTACTTTTCTATTTTTTTTTCAGAAAGAAAGAAAGAAAGAACAGTTTGAGGGATTAAAGGAAAAAAACAAAAATAAGAGAAAGAACAAGATTTAAAAAAAAAAAGACAGAAGAGACAAAAGAAACTGGTAGAGAGACTGAGGAAAGAAGAAAGCATGAAGAAAATGGAATAAGTTAAACAAAACAAAAAAACAACTGTCAGGATGAAAGAAATGCAGTGTGATTATAAAGAGTGTGTGATTATAAAGAGTGTGATTATAAAGTGTGTGATTATAATAAATGCATGCTTATAATGAGTGTGTGATTATAATGAGTGTGTGATTATAATAAATGCATGCTTATAATGAGTGTGTGATTATAATGAGTGTGTGATTGAGTGCGTGTTTATAATGAGTGTGAGATTATAGAGTGTTTGATTATAATGAGTGTGTGATTATAATGAGTGTGTGATTATAAAGAGTGTGTGATTATAAAGAGTGTGTGATTATAATGAGTTTGTGATTATAAAGAGAGTGTGATTATAATGAGTGTGTGATTATAAAGAGTGTGTGATTATAAAGAGTGTGTGATTATAATGAGTGTGTGATTGAGTGCGTGTTTATAATGAGTGTGTGATTATAGAGTGTTTGATTATAATGAGTGTGTGATTATAATGAGTGTGTGATTATAAAGAGTGTGTGATTATAAAGAGTGTGTGATTATAATGAGTTTGTGATTATAAAGAGAGTGTGATTATAATGAATGCATGCTTATAATGCGTGTGTGATTATAATGAGTGTGTGATTATAATGAGTTTGTGATTATAAAGAGAGTGTGATTATAATGAATGCATGCTTA
>JAQQZU010000010.1:12595996-12612840 GCA_030068025.1 Parauchenoglanis punctatus
TGATTATAATGAGTGTGTGATTATAATGAGTTTGTGATTATAAAGAGAGTGTGATTATAATGAATGCATGCTTATAAAGAGTGTGTGATTATAATGAGTGTGTGATTATGAGTGTGTGATTATAATGAGTGCATGTTTATAGTGTGTAATTATAATGAGAATGTGTTTTTAATGAGTGTCTGTTTATAAAGAGTGTGTGATTATAATGAATGCATGCTTATAGTGTGTGTTTATAATGAGTGTGTGTTTATAGTGAATGCATGGTTATAGGGGGTTTGATTATAATGTGATTACAGTGAGTGTTTATTTATAGTGTGTGATTATAGTGAGTGTGTGATTATTAAAATGCGCATGTGGTTATAGTGAATGCATAGTTATAGAGGGTGTGATTATAACATGAATACAGTGAGTGTTTATTTATAGTGTGTGATTATAGTGTGTAATTGTAGTGATTGCATGATTACACTGAGTGTGCATTCATAAAGAGTGCATGATTATACTGAGTGTGTGATTATAGTGAGTGTGTATAAATAAAGAATGTGATTATAATGTGTGTGATTATAATGCGTGTGTATTTATAAACAGTGTGTATTAGTAAATGTTTATGGTATGGTAATCCAGCCTAAAAATATCACAGTTTTTATGACCTCAATGTATCAACCAAACAACATATACCGTATTTTAATACAAAAATAAACTAATTGCTCATTGCAGGGGAAGTGGATCCACAAGCTGTGCTGAAATATTCGTAGGTCACATGGTCATATTTTGTATGTAGACTGTTGAATCTCTGACGTGTCCTTTTAAACATTACCTGTGTTTTATTGCTCTGCATTTTACGCTCAGACCTTTCCTTTTTGCATTTCGGGGCTGACGATAGAAAGGGCAAACTTTTCCCGGCGTGTCTTCATGCCAAAGGAAACGTGTGAATACTTTTTTCAGGGTATGACAATTTGATGACATAACGCCCATTATGACATCATCAGCTGTCAGCTGGAACTTAAATGGTCCAACATGCCATCAGTGTTTGACAACAGGAACGTTTCACACTGTAATCTGCAACATAACTGTAATAATGTTACAACTTTGCTCAGCTCGCTGGTCATCGCCTGTACAAGCTAACAGTGCCATGATATTAACGTACATATCAGAAGCAGCGTGTTTATGCTAATGTGTTTGGGATAAACTTGTGTTTATGTTATCGGGTATGTTTATGTGCAGGCCAGAAGTTAGATTGACGTTAATAATGTAGAGATTTGGACATGCTTAGGCTTTGTTTATGATAATGAGGGAGCTGCAGTTTGGATAATTTCACCGGAAGTTGTATGTTTACAGCTGTAACACAGGTATGGCATTATATGGACGAGTAGACAAGTGCACTAAAAAAGACACAACGGTTTTGGGACGAGGCTGTTATTTACGGGATGTTATTTACATCCCGACCGGAAGTAGTGTTTATGCTAATGAGCTGGGGGGGCAGGGCGTATATCGCGGGATCCGCCCTTCATTCAGCACATGGTTTACGCAGCTTTTCCTTCGCGCCACTTTCTCAGTTTTACTACGACCTACAAACTGGTTTGGGTGAATATTTCCGGTGCGGCTCGGAGGCGCGTGCTGCTTGCTCCAGGCGGCGGCGTGTAAAAGTTTGCGGGGCAGTTTGGCACATTTTGGGGCCGAACGGCGGCACCGAAAGGGGTAAGTGTGTGTGAGAGTGAGTGTGCGGTGTATTGAACATGGTGGATTTCACAGTGTGAGCTGGTGGCTTTACTCTGCCTTATTCACGGGGAACCTGTTGTCGCGTGCGTGCTTCTCATTCCCATCGTTCCGCACGAGGACCCGTGGCACGTTATTTTTTTTCGAAATAGAAATCGTGATTTGGATTGATTGTGAGCGCGGCGGGAGATTTCAGGACGGGGCGGCGTATAAAACGCAACTATGGCTGATAAACAGTGTAGTAAAGAGTGGCGCATGGTCGCCCTCTGCTCCTCCATGAGAACATGAAGGGGGGAGATTTGAAAAACCTGCACCGTACCCCTGCACTTTAACTCGCCCCGAGCTCCACTACATCCCGCGCAAACCGAACTTCGGCGATCGGAGGACGTTACGAGGCTGATTTCGTCTTTTTTAAAGCTCTTTGTGCGCGTTTATTGTTAACAGAACAAAGCGCGCGCGGCGAACAGCAAGCAGCGCGTGGGGAGCAGCTTCCGTAGGCCGCGCGCTCCACTACCACCGCAGCAGCTTAGCAACCAGTGCTAGGCAACGCCAAAGTGGCGCGCTGGATTAAAAATTACCAAGCAAAAAAATACACTGGTTTAATGTGTTTTTTAAAATTTAATAAGCCGTATTTGTTTGTGTGGAGATTTTCTGTGAAATAAAGATTGTGTGCTGTGAGTCGGGACGCTGCTTGTTTTGTCGTTAGTGTGCTCATGGTGCTAACTGACTAGCATTAGCCAATTTAGTTTCGATACAACTGCCAAATTTACTCATTAACTCATCGTATCGAAATTTATGATTTATTTCGACCTCCGTGTCTGGGTGATGTTTAATTGTCTCGTCAGTTTCTCCCGCAGCTAAGCTGTGGCGCTTAGCGTGCTTGCTTCGTAACACGCTAGCCGTTAGCGTTAGCCAACTAGCATTAGCGCAGCGCTATGGCAACAACACAGAGCCAAGTTTTAATTTGCGGTTTCGTCTTGTCGCTGCGAACGTTTTAATCAAGTTTTTTATGTACTTTGTGAGAAATGTGTCGTTGTAACTGAGCGGTTTTTAAACGTGGACTAACATTCACGCTAATGGTTCGGCTAGCGAGCTCACCGGCGCCATGTTACCGTTTATCATGAGGGGGATGGGTGACCGCGCATGCGCGACATCTTTTTTTCTCCGACTGCGCATGCGCGGTATTCCAACGAGCAGCGCGGTCCGCGTTCTCGTGCTTTCTGACTTGTGCTCGCGCGCGACGCGTTAAACTGTAAATTACTTAAACTGTAAAACTGTAAATTACATAAACTGTAAACTCTTTAGACTCAGTGTGATCATTGTTAGTGATAAAATACGTTGGAAATAAGAAACTGGCTTAATAAACGTTAATAATGTAACATGTGATAAGCACCATGTAGCCATTTCCTGTGAATGTGAAGCACATGTTGGAAACATGACCCCTAATTCTGATTTCTCTTTGTCTGCTTTACTCTTTAGGTCTGAGCCACGATTCCTTAAAATGATTGGACGCCGAAGTACAACCAAGCTAGTGACTGTGTGTGTGTGCCTGCGTATTGCCAAAGTGCTTACAGTGCAGGTAGTAATAAGAAATATCTACTGCAGTGGAGGCACTTCTAGCAATGCGCCGGCCGTGGTGGCTCCTACACGCTCGTCTCGGCAAGGGATGGAGTGAGCACACCCGTACGGCTTTGTGCTAAGGTGCATCTAGTGCAGATAGTGAAGTAGACTAGCACCTACTGCCCTAAGTGCTCCTTCTGGCACGAGGGGCCGTGACTGGCGTCTCGGCACACGCGCCGCTTTCTTCCCCCCGGCTCTGGTGCAGATCTCGGCTAGTTTTGCATAGTTGCACCACAAGAAAACATGAGTTGTGCAAATCTATGCAAAACTGACGGTGACCTGCTTCTTCTCCGTCCCACCGACCGAGGCACGGTCCGAGCTCGAGCGGTGCTAAAGTGCTTATAGTGCAGGTAGTGTGCGAGCGATCTACTGCAGTGTGAGCACTTCAAGTACTTCCAGCTTCAAAGCGACGCTTCCTGGTGCAGCAGCGCGTCGCTTCCTGTTTCCGACGAGAAATGTGGGTCCAGAAACAGACCGGTGTATATAAACCGTGTCAACCTCACAGCCAGTCTCACATTTTTCTTTCTCCTGCTCTTTTCTCTTTTCCTCCCTTTTGCATGTCATCTTTCTCGTCTCTTCGTCTCTTTCCTCCTCTGTTCGCCATCATGTCGTTTCCTCCTCCGTTTCCAGTTCTGCCTTCCTCCCTCCCTCTCATCTTTCATTTTCAGTCCTTTCCTGTTTTGTCCTCTTTCCCTACTTTCCTTTGTTCCTCCTCTCCGAACGCTCTCTCCTCTAACCTCACATTGGTTCCTTCATCTCTGTTTTTCTTGTTTCTCCTCTTACTTTTCCCTCCGTTTTTCTTCCACTCTTTCCTCTCTTCTTTCCACGCATGTTCTCCTTTCCATGTTTCTCTCTACTCTCACCATCTCCTTTCTTTCTTTTCTCCTAGTCTATCCTTCCCCTGTCTTTACATTCTTCTGTCTCCATGATTTCCTGTTTATCCCCCCTTCCCTTTTCTCTTTCTGTTCCTTGTGCTCTCTTTCTTGACTATGCTGTTGCCTTTTCCTTCTTTCAGTCATGTCGTTCATCATGGTTAATAATTTTGCCATTTTGGTTTTCTGCTTTTCTTTATCTCACCCTTTCTTATTTGTTCTTCCTTTGCATTTAGTCTAATTTTCCTCCCCCTTTCCTTCTGCTTTTGTCCTTAATTTGCTGTTCCTTCTCTTCCTTTTCACGTTCTATCTTTTTGTCTTGTGTTAATTTTTTGTGTTAAAAAAAATTCTCTTTTCCGCTTTCGTCATATGTAATTTGCTGTACAGTTGTGTGGGTTTTTTTAATATTTTTTTTATACATTTTATTTATAAAGATCATCCTGTCCGCGTCCTAACTGCGCTGTCCCTCGCTCAGTTTTGCTGGTTTGCATTCTGCTCGACTAGACGTTCGCTGTGCAAATCCATGCAAAACTGAGCGTGGCAGCGGCTGCTCGAGTCCCGGCGCCGGAGTTTTGTCCCCGTCGTCCCCTTGCTGTGCCGGTCGGGATCGGTGACAATGCTGTGTGTGCTCCTGCAGACGTATTGCACTTGTCCCGGCCTGTACGCGAGTGTGGAGATGCCGCACGCTGGACGGCGCTCGGCTGTGTTCCACTAACCTTGTTAAAGTGTGAAGTGTCGCTAAATAAAAACGTGTTGGTGTAACAGTGTATCAATGTAATGAGGAATAAAATTGATTTCCAATGATGAAGCATGGTTTTAGTGTTTTCTTTTTCCTGAGAGGCTGTGTTCCATATCGAGCTTCAAAGTCAATTTCTAGCTCTGTTGTGGGTTTTTCTAAATTCATATTAATAAATATATATATATGTATTAACATCACATTTAATATTCTTTCATGGGAAAGTACCAACAGGGTTCCAAATGTCTGACTGGTTGTGTTCCAAATCACCCTTTTTAACTGTCAAATGTTTTCGAGCCATTAAGCAGCCAGTGGCCCAGCATTTGGCACAATATGGCACAATAAGAACTTATGACCCCTACAAAGGCACAAAATGGCTGTGTTCCAAATTAACTTGATCACTATTGAGCTGTACAAGGCGCTCTTGGATGGTTGGAAGTTCACACCTGTAAACAAAACGTGCGTGTGGGGTTTGTGCCGGTGCTCTGTGGGAAAACGTTTGCTCCTTAAACGTGTGAACCTCACCTTAGCAAGGCGGCAGCGTAGACTAGTTCCCTTTTCACAGAACTGCATTGAAATGCGAAAGCTGCTCATCGCTCGAACGCTTTGTAAAGCAAAAAACAACTCTGTAGACCCAGTCATGCGTCTGCTGTTTTGTTTCGTCTCATCCGGTTAGAAAGGTGCGCTGGCCTCCTGTTTAATACAAGCAGCTGTGTTCCAAATCAGGTTTTACACACTAAGTGCTTTCCTGAGCACACAAGCATGAGTGTCTCATCGTTGAGTAGACCTGCGAACGCTTTCCCACAACGTTATGGCTGTTTAACACTTCTTCTTCGCTCTTGGACTTTTATTTCCCCCTCTTCCTCCTTTCTTGCTTCTCATTCCTTCCTCCACTTTTTTTTATTTACTTCTTTCTCTTCCTTCATCCTTTCCTCTCTTTACGACTTTCCTATTCCGTCTTTCTCTTCTCTTTTCTTTCTTCCTCTCTTTTCCGCTATCCTTTGGTTAACTCTTTTCACATTCTGGTAAACACTATCTTTTGTTTCAATTCATTTCAAATATTTATAAAAATAGTATTACGTCCATCTTCAACAAATCCCTTTCCATCCCGTTCCCTTCTTCCTTTATTTTTCCCCCCTTTGTCCTTTTTCCTGCCTTATACTTCTGTACATCCTTCCTTGTACTTTGTCCTTCCTTACTCATCCATCCTTCCTTCCTCCTTCTGCCCCTGCCTCTGTCTTTTCTCCTGCCGCCCTTCCTCTTTTTGTCCTTTAATCCGTTTCTCTCCCTTTTAGTGCTTTCTTACCATTTCCCTGTCCCTTCCTTCCTTTCCATCCTCCCTTATCTTCCCATCCCTCCTTCCTTCCTCCTGTGTTCGCTTGTTTCTCTCTCTCTCCTGTCCACCAGGTGACGCTGTAGCCTTTAGGAAAATAAACCCTGGGAGGGACAGGATTGACGTTTAATTTAATTACACTTGATCTTAGAAAAAAAAGCTGGTTCTGGTAGATTACAGCTCTGTAGATTATGCTGCAGCTCTGCGTGAACTTTTTTCGGGATCAGGGACGGCTGCTTCAGTGTGTCGAAGCTCAGGAGTGTGTAAGAGTGTTAATGTGGCCCTGAGCTGCGCTGTCCTCAGTCCTCAGGGGGAGGAGCTGCAGGAGGCGGAGATAATTCCAGGACGCCGCCCACGTTGCTTTGACAGCTCTAGTAAAGCTGTGTGTGTGTGTACTGGTTGTTACTGCGCCCCGTGAGACACGTCGTCTGAGGTATAGTCTTGATTTTCTGACCTTTCTGTTGAGCTCATCTGAGATTTCCTGAACATTTAGCGGCTTTCCTGAGACTTCAGTGCAGTTTCCTGACATTTTAAAGTAATTTCTGCGACTTGATCATTTTCGATTTGTCTTAAAGTAGCTCTAATGAGCGTTAAAGCGGCTGTATGCGTTTCCAGAATCTTCGAAGCGGGTCTTCCGATATGGTTTTTCAGGATTCACATGCTGTTTTTGAGGTTTAACGGGTTTTTCTGAAGATTTTCAACATTTCATGAATGTTTAACTAAGCATTTCTGAGATTCAGTCAGCATCTGCGATATAATGTAGAAGTTGAGGTTTGCCATTTTTAACTGAGGATTAATACATGTTTTGGAGTTAAAAAAAAACAAAAAAAACTGTCAAGTTTTTCTTCTTGTTTGAATGTTTGCTGATTTAGTTTTGGAGGTTTTAGTCCCCGTTTTTGGTGTTTAGCGGATCAATCTGAGGTTTAATAAGTCATTTTGAGGTTTAATGGAGCTCTTCTGAGGTTCAGTGAATCATTTTTTTTTAACGCAGCTTCTGTGGAGTCTGAAAGTGGTTCATTGGCAGTTTAAGAAAAATCACCGGAGGTAAAATTATGATTTAATGAGCTGAAAAGCAGCCGGCTGTTACATCACAGATTTGAGGTTAATTGAATCCCTTTTTCTTTTTCTTTTTTTTGGGGGGGCACTTGAATATTTTATAGACTTATTGGTTCGTGTTGAGATTTTCAAGGTTTTTATAAAAAGTGTATTCGAAATGGAGCAAATTCCTCTATTCGAGGGCGCGGAGTCATTTTTCAGGTGTAATGAAGCATTTCTAGGTTAAATGACTCTGTAGGGTTTAATGCATTGCTTTGTGTTTGTCATTATTTGAATTGTTTAATGAATGATTTGCTGATATTTACCATGATTCATTTAGGGTAATCGTAATCTATCAAAAAAAAAACCCAAAACTTTCAGGTTGAAGGAATCGTTTGCTGAACTGTTAAGATTTAATGAATTGATTTGAATGTTTAATAAACTGCAAGGTTTAACGATTTGTTTTTCCAAGATTCAGGGAATCGTTCTTGATGTTTAATGAATTTTTAGATTTGATATTTTGTTTTGAGCAATCTGCATTAAGCTTTTATCCAACCTTTGTGGGTTTTTTTTTTTTTTAGCAAAGTTTAGCATTCTTATGACATTCTTATAATTTCATAAAGCTTTTCTAAAGTTTCGGTTTTAAAGTGGTCTTCTGAGGTTAATCATGTTAATGTCTCTGAAGTCACTCAGAAGTCATGCTAGGTTTCGAAATGGCCCAAAGCTGAATAAACTGTGACGTAGTGAAAGTTTCACTGAAATTATCCACAGCTTTAATGTGGCTTTTCCTCTGATCCCGGGCAGTGTTAGGAGGATCACCTGGGAGTGGATCAAGGTTCCCTCCACACCTGGAGTCTCTCTGAACAGCGTCATTACTGCCACTGGATTGTTGTAACTAAAATGGAGAGCTGGTGTTGGTTGCTGTGTTTGTGCTTCGCTGCTCTCACTGACGGAACGCAACAGAACTCGATGAGCTGCGATAGAGTGCACAAACTTCTGCAGCTGCAGCAGATTGACACAACAACTGGTGTATTGGACACACCTGGAACAGGTAAGAGATGGGTTAAACTATGGAACTTTCCCTTTGAGGCATGCTGATGGAATGGTGGACAATTAGAAGTTCATCTACCGGTTTATGATGTCATCACACCAGTCTACCAATCAGCAGGTCCAATTTAAACCCCTTCCTTGCGGCTCTTTGCATGCCCTCCGTTTCCTTCAGGATGTATACTGCTAATTACTTCTGCAACACTCGTAATGGTTAGTATGATGGCTGGTTCCACTTTGAGGTGTGTCCTTGTTGCAAGTTTCTTTAGAGCCTGCACTTGAGGTCCCAAAGATTTGATCAGTTTTAGGAGGTGGTTGTTTTCCCATCTAAGCCGTTTTATCCTTCCATCTCCACAGGATGAGATAAGCTGTGTTTGGCACTGTTTAGTTTCCGTCTGACAACAAGCACAACACGTACGCACTCGTGCTTCAAGTGACTGTATTTCAAAACAAGGACTGGAATTATAATGGAGACACATTCAGCTGGGTAAGCGAAAGGAGTCACTTTTGTCTTGAGAATGGAACGCTGACCAAAAATATCTAGCTCCTGAACCAGTGAACGCTACATAACGATGTTGTAACATTGAACTTTACTATTGGGCTGGATTGCATAACTGATTAAAGATGCTAGGCCATTAGACTGGGAGAGCAGTGACTACGCCAACTGGATTGTAAAATTGTGGTTGGAATATGGGGTTACTTGTCATAGCTGCTTCCACACGATGTATTTATCAAAAGATAAACCTTGACTTGTTCTGCCAGTCAGATCCCACAAAGGGGGTGAATACAGGATGCTTTCAAGTACCCTGAGAAGACGGAGGACTCCAAGATCTGATGGATCCAGATTTCCCGGCATGTGTGCTTTCTGTATCCCTAAACATAATGTTTGCGTTTTCCCACTGAGTATCGGGGCGTGTCGAGTCTTGCAAGCGTAGTGTTGAAGTGACGCGTCGCCGCTTTGTAAAATAAATCCGTCTGAATGTGAAACATTTGGGTGGAGGTTCAGCAGGAGAGAAAACCTTGCCCCGAGGGTCATCGTCTCAGGTTATCTGGATGAGTAGGAGACGACGAGGAGATGACAATCGAGAAAACGATTTAATTGGAAAACCACAAGTGACGGCGTGTGTTGATCTACAACCAACATGACCTCTGCGTTTCTGATTCAGCGATGGAACATCTCTCTGAAAGAAACGTTTGATGGATGCAGAGTTTTTTCACACCCACAAGCGCCAGTTCGTGTTCAAACTCGCAGCTCCACAGCTGACCTGCATGCAGAGGAGTGTGTGCTGCTATCAAGTGTGTTGTGTATGAAGAGTTGTTGCTAGCCTCGATGATATCTTTCAAAGAGATGAGCAAGAACAAGATGTTCTCCTGATTGTAGGCTTTCACACTGCACTGCACGTTTAGAGAAAAGAGCATTTCATGGGTTCTTTGGCTCGTTAATGTTTTTGTCTTTCTTAAGGTATTGTCATTGGAACCTTTTTTTGAAAGGAAGGCTTGTTGCCTTTCACCAGGGTGGGCAAACCGAGAAACACTTTTAAAGCTGCAGGTTCAAACAAGAAAGGAGTCACTATTGTCTTGAGAATGGAACACTAACCAAAAATATCTGCTCAGTAATGGTCATGTGTTGGTTTATTGATTGATAGCAAAGCCTAGCCTTCCTAATCCACAATTCCTTATGTGACGGCATTAAGGTTTGGACCTTAGCATGGACTTTAAGAATTTACCCCGTTCACTAAAAGAGAAAAAAAGTTTGAAACAACCTGTTGTATGCCGCTATATAGCTACCTTTTAAGTATAGATTTAAGAGGCATCGTTGCATTTTTACCCAACAATTTCATGTTTCAAATTGATGTTTTCTTAGAGCTACTGAACATGATTTACATGATTCAAGAAAACTATGCCATATTTAAGCTTTGTTGACTCCTAAATGGCTTTCTAGTCACTTTCCTTGTGCCCTTTATAGGGTACAATGTAATGGAACAGTAGATCTTTATTATTGCCATTCTTGGATTATGGATTGGAACTTCAGGGTGAGCATGGACTACATCTTGGGGCAATGGACTTTTGATGTGGACACTATAATTCAGGACTCGGTACATGACTTGAACTCTATGGCTTTAAATTCATCTTGAACTCTAGGTCTACAGAGTCTGGACTTGATTTGGATTCTAGAGCTCGAAATTATATTGGGACACTAGAGTCGAGTTGGATTCTATGATTTGGGACTCCAGACAGATATTAGGTTTACGGACTCTAAACACAACTTGGACCCCAGAGCTCTTGACTCGACTCTCACGCTACAGCTTGGGACTCTGTACTTGGCTCAGACTCTATGACTTGGACTACGAACCTGACTCAGACTCTAGGAGTATACGCTCTAAGTTTGAATTGACTCAAGACCTACGATTTGAGGAATCCATTTGGACTGTGCAGCTTGGGGTACTAGATTTGACTCTGATTATATGGCTTGGGACTACAGACTCTGTACTTGATTAGAACTCCAGGTCTAGCAACTATGGACTCCACTCAGACTTCAGGTAGGTTGTGATCATAAACTGACATGCACGCATTCCTTTAGAATCTGGGTGGTTGTGGGTTGTCGTTGGTTCAGGTTTGCTGATTGGTAAAAGGTGCGCAACACATGCACACCAGCTTGATAGATCCTCATGCATGCTCAAGACCAGGAGACAAAGCTATATTGGGAAAATGTAATTAAATAAAAGGTCTGTAGGTATGATGTATATGTAGATACATGCACAAAAAATAAATTTCCTATTTGGGTTCTGACAGGATCAGATCTTCAGGTGTGTCTTAGCCACAGTTCGACCTGCTGCACGAGGAAGGTGGAGGAGCGGTACCAGGCAGCAGTGAATCTGGACATCCGGAACCTTTTGCAGACCGTCAGCTCCAACCTGAAGCTCCTCATCACACAAAATATCGCTGCCTTACAAGGTGAGTGAGATCACACCAGGTCCAAACTTTTTCTGTTAAGCTTGCCTGAGGCTGGGTCTGAGCTTGCGTCGACTTTAATTGGGCTGAAATTGGAAGAGTTTAGATGAAACTGTGGCTTGTTTAGTCTGGCTGGATGGGGTTCCTTGTAGCTCCATTAAGCATCTTCAGACACCAAAAAATGCTTGATCGAATACATGGATTATTATTTTTTTTGGTTGTACTGATCCACCTGAAGGTTTGTGTTTGTCCCTCTATGCTTGTGTGTGATGTTAGTCCTCAGTGATGTGTGTATTACAGGGCCCTGTGGTGGTAATTTAAGGCACTTGGGTTGCATTCTGGGAGGCTAATGGCTCATGATGAGATGTTTCTCTGACTGTAAACACACACGCACACTTGTGCATTCCTTTTAACCTCAAATCAAATGTCCTGTTGAAAAATACGAACCTGTAATTTACCACCCGAAGGCCATTCTGTCTCACTATCTGTTTCTCTCTCTCTGTTTGCCTCACTCTGTACCTCTGTCTCATAACATCACTGTATTTGTCTCCCTCAGTCACTATCTGTCTCATCTGTGTATCTGTCTCTGCATGTTTCTCTACATATTTGTCTCTCTTTCAATCCATCTCGCACTGTCTTGCTTTCTATCTTTCTCTCTTTTCTCGGTCACTGGCTGTGTACCTCTACATCTTTGATTCGTTTTCTATATCTGTCTCGCGCTCTTTTTTTCCGCTGCTCTCTTTCAGTATCTCAACATGCTTTTTTGTTCTCCACCGTCTCTCGTGACTTGTCAGCTGGCTGTCGGTTATGGTTTTGAGTTTAGCCTTTAGCTCATGAGGACAACTGAAGCATGGTTGATCACCTATGAGTCAAACATGGTTATGAGCTCATCTGGCACCCTCTCACTCCTGTGTGAGTAAATACACGTCCTATCTGTTACTCACTCACTTCATGGCTGGGTTCCATTCTTTAATAGTGGCTTTAGTGCACATCTATTATGCTTTGCTCAATAGCATATCAACAATTAAGGAAAGTAGGTGCTCATAAGTTGGTGGCTAGTTATATAAACTGAGGTGGCTTATTTAGCTGGCTAAATTTAACCATGAAATGGCTTATGGCAGATGACGTGCCACATATATATGTTTATTTTTTGTGAACGAGAAGAGTAGATTGCATATGAATGACTTTTTGGATGGTTGTCAATGTCAAATGGATCTTACTGTAGGTTAGCAGCTGATGCTAACAGTAGTTAGAGAACTTTTTCGTACAGTATTTTCTGACACATTTGTGGTAAATGTTGATGCCCCTGACAATTCTGTGCCTTTATATCACTGTATAAAATAACAGCTACGTGCTAGCTAGTCACATCAACTCTGATTTAGTTTAGCTAGGGTCCATATTTCCACATTACATAGCAACACTACAAAAAAACAAACAGAAAAACAAAAAAAAGAGAGCACCAACACTAATGCTAGGTATAAGATTTGGTTATCCTTGTTTGCCCACATTTTCATGGTATTCTGATCTTGTAACCAGAAGGACACTTGGTTTGGAACACAGTCGGTCAGACAAAAAGGCTTTGAGAAAAAGCAGCCGAAACACAGCAGGTGAGATGGAAAAAAAATTGTTTTGGTTTCCATGGAGGGATGACTGAATGCAAAAGAAAAGGTGACGCGCACACACAAACTCAAGCCAAAGCTGTGTCCTTTCATTTTCAAAATAATGTGCTTTATTACTGAGGCATTTACATGGTGCTCTCTAACGGCATTGCTGAAAGACTAGGGCACCTGCTTGGTTAGCCATGCTAACTAATTAATTACCAATGCAAGCTAATTCTAAGCACACCTTGTCTTTTGCGCCATTCACATTTCTGTAGCATCAGAATTTGTAAATGAATTTCTTAATTTGGCAAAAACAAACAAAAAAAAAGGGCCTCTCGTGTCTCCCCCACCAGTACCACTTAGTTCTGTTTGCTTAGCTTGTCTAGCTTTAACACTAAAGTATAGCATACATGCTTGAGTCAGAATTACCTTCTGCTAAGTGCTTCCATGTTGCTTTGTTTGGTGCCATTCTTACAGCCTTGACGCTATACTGATGTTTATAGCATTCTTCAATGTAGATAATTAGCTAATGTTAAAAACGTCTGTTTATCTCGATTTCACGGCTTATCGAACGCTGAAAGTAAATCGCTCAGGTTTGTGGTGCACATCTTTAAGACGATCCTCTTGAACGTGCAATGTTGATAAATGGCGAATTACATGCACGACTGATACTCTAATATGCCACTCTGCTCGCTGTCACTTCAGTTTTGAATAAGTTTCACTCTCGGCAGCTAGCCTTTATTCATGCGTGTGTCTTTTTGTCGCACATTTTAGACTAATTACTTTTAGTGGCAGGACATGGAAAAGCCATGTGGGTGGCTGCGTGCGTCTGTGAGAGAAAGAGAGACTTCCCATTCCCAAGAGAATTTCTTTCAGATGGGAATGTCCCAGATGGGAAAGCCTAAGTGAGCCACAAGGCTAATGACGCTAACAAGTACGGCTTCCATTTTAGCACTGTGCGAACTGCACTTTTAAGTCGTCACACACTTGCCTCGAATGGTTTTGTGGAGTTGTTTCACTGTCTCAAACAGGCTTATGTGGTTGCTCAAGCTGTATGGCACTCTATAAAAATGGACTAAAGAATGCTGAATAGCTGAAAACAGCCAATCTTCAAGCCAAATCCCAAAATCTGGATATGGACTGTTCAGTTACAACTCCACACTCTAGACTAGCTCAGGACTCTGGACTCGACTTGGACGCTAGGTTTATGGACTCTATTGAGTGCAAAGTTAAAATCGGTGCATTTTAATTAAATACAGAATCTTGGGACTCTGGACTCAACTCGGACTCAACATTTAGTAAAGCAGAACTTGACTTGACTTGGAGACTCTTTGAGACTCTGGAATTGACTTGGACATTACCAGTTTGGGACGCGGCTTAACTCGTACTCTAGAGTTTACAATTCTATAGTATGTACAGAAACTTTGTACTTCACGTGGGCCCTAGAGCTAGGAACTATGTACTTGATATGGACTGCAGCTCTACGTGCTATGAAGTAACTGTTGACTATAGAGCTAGAAATGATGTACTTGGTCATTGTACATAGTACTGTAACAGTTTCTAGACCTAGGCAATATGGACTCAACATGGAGTCTAGAGCTGGGAACTACTGACTCAACATAGAACTGTGAGCTGTCATAAGTTCTTGATAAAGTGTTAAATTTTGGTTGGAGATAAAACCTGCAGGAAGGTAGATCTCCAGAAACAGCGCTGCTCTAGGGTTAGGAACAATATTTAACACACACACTAGGGCTGGGAACAATGTACTCAATTTAGAACCTAGAGCTAGGAACTCCTGTTCTGTACACTGACTCTGGAGCTATAGGAATAATGTGCCAGGCACAGAATAGAGCTAGAAATTATGTAAACACAGAATGTAGAGTTAGGAACTTGATAGACTTTTAACACAGACTCTAGAACCACAACCTATGTACTTTGCAAAGACGCTCAAGCTAGAAATGATGGACTAGAACCTAGAATGCAGATTTATGAGCAATGTACTTGACATGGACCCTAGAGCTCAGAATTACTGTAGTTCTTCATATGCACTCTAGAACTAGAAACTATGTATTCAATACTGACTCTAGAGCCAGGATCTATATTCTCGACACAGACTTGAGAGCTAGGAACTAAGGCTACCACAATGACTGTAAAGCTAGGTACTTGAAACAGACTCTAGATGTAGGGACTGTGTACTTGACCCAGACTCTAGAGCTAGGAAAGATGTTCTCCACACAGAATCCAGAGCTGAGAGCTTGATGTATATACTTGACATATCTAGAGCTAATAACTATGTGCTTTAGAGTTAGGAAGTGTGTACTTGCTTTGTATGGATCTAGATCTAGGAAATACAGACGTAACCCCTTCTAGAATAGGGAAAAATGGAAACTGTTGCAGTCAATGTGTTAACTACTTAAAAAGTCTGGTTTGTCATACTGGAGTTCAGGTGTGTTGGCAGGAGGTTTTGCTAGCATATTTTAATTTCTGTGAACTGTGGTCTCATCGTCCTCTCTTTGCTCCTTCTCGCTGTCTCTCTCTCTCTCTCTCGCTCACACACACACACACACACGAAAATGCAGTTAGCAACCTCGGTCAGGAGTTCCACTTCTCCTCACGCAAAATAACAGGGTTCAAAAACAGAGCATTCTTTCACCATGAGAACTGGAAAGAGACAAAAAGAGAGATGGCTGTAGAAAGACTGAGCTAGAAAGAGTTGTCTTTCAGAAATAATGTTCTGTTTTCCTCTCGCTCTCTCGGTGTGTGTGTGTGTGTGTGATATTATAATGGCTGTCTGTAACACCAGACTGACTCCTTAATCCACCCACACGCAATCGCACTTGCACTAAACTTCATACAAAGAGCTTTTTTCCCCCCTATAATTTCCCACACACAAACATACGCTAAATGCAGTGATTAAGAATGTATTTCTGAAGTGTGTATGGTCCACAAGGACGCACTGTGGTGTCACCGCTGCACTGATTAGCATAAGTCTGATTAGCAGAATGAGACCGGCTGCGTTGTATCAGAAAACCGTTCAAGTGAATTTAGTCGTTTTATCCTAACACCGCACCGTTGAATCCTGATTGGCCAGTGCAGCTTCAGCTTCTAGTATCTTTTGGTGACCTTTTCTGTAAGGAGATTTTTATTTAAGGTTTATGGAAGAAGTCTCCAGTGCTTTGTAACGGAGGAAAAGCTCGCCTCGTCACACCGCACATCCTCCAACTGTTTTGAGAAAAAGCATCCAGTCTTTCTTAAGATGCTGATGAGGATGACCTGCTGGCAGGTGTAATAAACCACGCACTTCATTTGTTTTTATCGCTGCATGTGTGTAAGAGATACAAAGTAAGATCTTGTATTATGAAAGCCCACTGATAATGACTCCATTCGTTATTGTTCCTCCTTTGTTCTCCCGTTGCTGAGCGGTTGTTTCATTAACATCGCCAGTGCTGGAACAGAGCGCGCTCGGTGTAATTGAATTGGGCGCGCGGGACTTTAAGTGATTAACTCTTAACGGATTTTCTCGCCTCTCAGTGGAGCGGCTCCTCCGTCTCCTAATTAACTCGCACTCGTTAACTAACTGGATCATGTAGCTGAGAAAATGGAGAACCGCAGGATTGATGTCTAATCCTGTTGGACGATTTCCTCGTTTAGCGTAGACGTTATGCGGTCTGGTTTAGACAATGAACATAGTTGTGAGGAATTGTGTCCCCTGGTCAGGTGCCATTGAACAAAGGTTCTTAAAGGGTTCTTGGGATTGTTACGGCTTCTTGAAAAGCCACTACTCAGAAAACAAAGGTTGTGGAGTTCTGTATACATAGAACAGGCATGGCTTCAACCAGAAAAATGACCCATAATCCATTAAGGGCTCTAGATTTAAACCCGAACACATTTCTACAGACATGTTTTTGCTGATACTGCAAACTCCAAAACCTTCA
>JAQQZU010000010.1:12613096-12636673 GCA_030068025.1 Parauchenoglanis punctatus
AAACCTTAACCTTAACCCCCCCCCCCCCCCCCCCCCCAAGAATACAGGCACGTATTCCAAGAAGCATCTCTTTTTCCGGAAATTTCTCAGGAACTTTTTTTTTAATGAAAAGCTGCTGATCAACTTTAAGCTCAGAAACTGTACAGGAACCCTGAACCTTTCACGAGAAATAAGCAACGTTTTCTGGAACTTGTTTGTAGGTAACTTTACATGTACTTGAAAACTTTAAGAACTTTGGCGAAACCCAGCTACAGAACACGTTTCCTGGAAAAAAAAACAAAAGACAGAATTTCTGAAAAGTCAGTTAAATTTGGGAATGACTCTGGGAACTTTTGTAGGAATCTAGAAACTTCTTCAAAATCTTTTTTGGGTACACACTTTGTTAGGTACTATATTTTAACAAACCTATTTAATTATATTTTGGAAGTGGTACTGTTATGTAGACCAAGAACTGTTGGAGGTGAATATACTTGACGTACTGATTGCTGATTAACGTAAAATTAGGCCAACCCTTTTAGCGGATTGTTTTTTTTTTTTTTTAAACCTGTGTTTACTTAGTGCGACATCTCCACCGTGCTTTCAGTAGCCTGGACACGCCTTGATCGCTTCAAAATGCACTGAAACTGTGAATCATGAAATGGCCATTATAAGGACAAGAGGGTTATCTCTCATTACACACTCTTTTATTCAGTATTTACAATGAGATTCATGATCTTCCATTTCGTAAACCAGTGCATGAACAATGATTCAAACTTTTACCATACATTGTCCTGCAAAGCCTTTGTGGCATGTTTCCCATCACAAATCATATTTCCTTTCATCTTTTTTCTTGGTTTTATCTCTTTATTTTCCCTGCCATGTGAACACGCGTGAAGTGGAAACTGGGTAAACCACAAGTCATATGACTGATTTACATCTCTCTGTTTAACACACCCAACATCAAACGCTCGCCGAGTTTCCCCATACTGATGATGACCTGCACTGCAAACAAGCTGGTGGAGGGATGGAAAGTGCAGTTTAAATTGGGATGCAATTTAAAAACCTTTTTGGAAACTTAAGCAGGAAGTAAAGAAAGAACAAAAAAGGGGGGGGGTTCTGAAAATGGTGAAAAGAAAGGTAAAACGAAGGAAAAACAAAATAAAGGTTTGAAAAGGAAGAAAGAAGGACGTGTACAGTAAAGAAGGAACGGAGGGTCAAATAAGGAACGGTGAAAAAAAGTGGGAAAGAAGAAATGGTGGAATTAAGAACGAAGGGTAAAAAGAGAGAAAATTAGAAATCAGATGAAACTAAAGATGTCAGTGAGTCACTACATGCATGACACATGTACACAAGTTTTCATGTCAGCTGTTCGTACGCGTGCAGGAGGGAGGAGCTTGTAGGTCTGAACTACCAATTAAAGGTCTTGCTGTGAATGCTGCAGTGTTGTGACCCCTATTGGCAACTGAAGGAAATGAATGTTTGATAGTTTCATTATTTTCCCTACTTGTAGCTGGTTAATAACTACTTTCTCTTTCTTTCTTTGTCTGTTTCTCCTCCAGACATGGTGGACTTGGTGGTGCATAAAGAGCAGAACCACACCTTATCCCTTTTGAAAGTTTCGTACGGTGACCTTGCATCGCGTGCGTCCTCTCCGTTGGCTGAACTCTTTACTGATGTTGGGCTCTATGTGCTGGGGGTGGAGCTTAACCTGGAAGAAGCATCGCATCGTTTTTTCCACGCCCTCTTCCCATTGGTGTATGACCAACTTAAGGAGCCAGGCATGGCACCTTTAGATCCCGTCTACCAAGAGTGTGTGCGGGCAGTCGGGCGGCGCACAGCAGCGTATGGCAATGCCCCGAAACGCCTCGCCTTGCTGGTGACACATGCCTCGGTGGCAGAGCGTGCGTTTCTGCAGTCAATGCACCTTGCCGTCGAGGTCGTCAACACCACAGACCACGCTCAGCCGAGCCGCGAGTGCCGTCGTGCGCTAATGCGCATGCGCTACTGCCCTCTGTGCCAGGCCCTGACAGACAGCAAGCCATGCATGGGCTACTGCCTGAATGTGCTGCGCGGCTGCCTGGCCAGTCTCGCCGAGGTCGACGCTCAATGGCAGGAATTTGTGCGCTCCATGGAGGCACTTGCGGAACGCATGCATTATGGGAAAGATCTCGAGCATGTACTCGCCTCAGTTCCTGTTCTCATCACTGACGCTTTGGCTTACACAAAGAAGAACGCTGCCCGACTCGCCTCACAGGTCAGAAGTGCACTGGTGGACAGGCGACATTTAGATCAGCTACATGAACATGATGTGAACCTCAAGCCACTCGACACATCGCTTCGAATAAAATCATGGAACGGCTTTATATACACAACATGACCATTTAGCAAGCCTAGCCATCTAACATGTTCGTATAGTTAAAAAGTCCAGTTCAGCTGCTATAATCTGTTAGCTAGACCTATTAAAAAGTGAGCCGATGGTGAACAGCTGTGGTGAGGTCATAAAATCATATTTTCAATGTCTGATGTAATTTAACCTGATCTCTGCCTTTGTTGTTACATGGACTTCAAAACATTTGGGTTTGGGGTCACAGCCTAAAAGTGCACTATTCTATAATAATCATCTTCCCACCGTGTGTTTGGGTGTTGTAGGTTCGTAGTGCGTGTGGAGAACCTGTACGCTCCAAGCCTGTCCAGCAGGGAGGCGCTCATGACCCACTACACCACCAAACCCCAGAGAGAAACACACAGGACACAATGAGAGACAAGAGACTGTAAGTCTCGACTCATTTGTTCAAACGGTTCTCTGCTTGTTGACCCACTTGTAAATTTTATATTTGCTATTTGTATGATTGTATTTATTTCTAGTAATAATTGACATTTAATCGGGATTAAACATTCACCAAAAAAGATTCCCCCCCCCCCCCCCTTTACAGACTGCTGAACTTTGTGTTTGGACAATTCTGGTTAGATTTCTGGAGATTTCTTTGTGCCATCTGGTGGAGATACTGATGAACTGCAGTTTCTTGCACTATTTTAATTTGAGTTGAGAAGCTGAATCGATGAATTTATATATAGTGTATATACAGTTTCCTCTAAAGTATCCAGTCAATACACTGAAGATGTTTAGGTTTGAGATCAGAAGATGAATATGATGATAGATCAGTTACAGCTTTCATCTAGATATGTTTGAACCCACCGATTTTTCAAGAATATGGTCAAAAGTATTGGAACCTGCAGCTGAAATGTTTCTTCTTGCTCAGGTGTGCCCAAGTAGATTGACTGATTAAAAGGTTAATAGTTCTGGGTTTGAGCCTGAGAAGCCTGCATTTGTTATTAAAAAAAGGATAAACCACCATGAAGCTGTCTATAGGAGAAAAGCAAGCCATTTTGTGACAAGTTCACAACAAGCATTGGGCATAGACGATACAATTTGGAATGTCCCGTCAAAGCCAGAAACCACAGGTGTACTAACAACCAGAGATGGAACAGGTCAGCCAAGGAAAACAGCATTTCGTGACAAACGATGTGAGCGCTATGAAGGAAAACCTGGAAACAACAGTCAGTGACACCACCAGTAACCTCCACAGAGCAGAGGTGAAGGTATCTCAATCCACTGTTGAAAGATTACTTGGAGCATAAATTACAGAGGCCATATCACAAGATGCAAACTACTCCTCAGTAAGACCTGTGACTGGAATTCACAAAGAAATTCAGAGATGGGCCACAAACGTTCTGGAACCAAGATTAATCTCTAACAAAGTGATGGAAAGGCCAAAGTGTGGAAAAAGAAAGGATCTGCTCATGATCCAAAACGTACGACCTCATCAGTCAAGCACGGTAGAGATAGTGTCATGGTTTGGGCTTGCATGGCTGCTTCTGGACCAGGCTCACTAATCTTTATTGATGGTGGAATTCACAATGGGAGCAGCAGAATGAATTCAGAGGTTTACAGAAACATTGTTTGCCAATTTAAAGACAAATGCATCCACTATAAATAGAAAGAATGTCGTGTAACAAGACAATGACTCAAAATACCAACACAATAAAGGAATTCATTATGGGGAAAAAGTGGAAATTTTGACTGGCCAGACCTTCACCTAATTGAGTAGCATTACAACTGCTGAAAAGGAAATTGCAGGGAGAAACCCCATCAAAACAAACATGGACTGAAAGAAGCTGCAGTGTAAGCCTGGAAGAGCATCACATAAGAAGAATGCAAGAGTTTGGTGATGTCAGTGGGTCGCTGGGCTGATGGAGTTTTTTCAAACAAGGGATTATACAACCAAATATTAAATGATATATACGTTAAAGCTTTAACGTACATGTCGTCATGTTAGTCGATATGTTCCAGTACTTTTGCTCACCTCAAAATTGGGCGGTCTGCTGCCGAAGGTGCCATGTTCTAAGTTGCTCAACACATTTATATTCTGATCTATTATCTTATATTCATCTTTTGATCTCGAACCCAAAGGTCTTTTGTTGTTGCTATACACTGAATTCGTATTTGCTGTTCCGATACTTTTAGGAGGAAATTCACTTGTATATGTATATACCTGGGTGACAAATCCACATATTTTCTTCATATGTAGCTGAAACACAAGACCAACAAGAAGTATAAATAAAAACTATAACAAGAAAATGCATTAATTGGCAACAATGTGTGAAAAATACATAAAATGTGTTGTAGTTCTTCAGTGTGTCCACCAGGTGGCGACAGATTAACACACAAACAGAAGGATGAATTAAACTTGACAGAGACTGACCGGTTTTATTGTGTGTGTGTGTGTGTGTGTGTGTGTGTGTAGGGAGTTCCTCAGTTCTTTGCGACACTATCGGGCATTTTATGGAGGTTTGGCTGATCAGATGTGTGTCCGAGAGCTAGCGTCAACTGACGGGGCCCCCTGCTGGAACGGAAATGACGTGGTCAAGAGGTGCAACACGTACACGCTATACACAGTGTACCGCTCTCAGTCAACGAGATCACAATGTGGAAAACAAAGAGGAGCTTGAGCTTCATCTGTTTACACATTGTGTAGTGTGTGTGAGAGAAATTGAGCATGTGAATTAATTCATTTTAAATTAAATGAATGCCTTTTCCATGGTAATAATCACAGAAAATGTAACAACCATATACAAACAATCGAATCCATGGTCCATGCATGTGCACAGGGTTGTGCACGTGTCTCTTAATGTATCATACAATGATCTAAATCATTGCCATTTTAGACATGGCTGATTTAGGCAGTAACCCAGCACATTCCAGCATTGAGAAATTTAGTATAGGAATGTATACATCTCACAGACACGCACACTGATGTTTCATTGGTGGTGGTTTCCCTGCTCTCTCACTTTTCCCCTGTCAGAGTTCTGTAAATTTGCGCCGTTTTAATTTGTGAAGAGCTGAGGCACAGTTCTCTCTCTCTCTCTGTCTCTCTCTCTCTCACACACACACACACACAAAGACTGAAAAAGAAAAATGACTTTTGGAAAAAAAAATATTATTCCCTCACTCCCTTATGTCCTCATTTCATCATCCCATTATTCTCTTTTCTTCTTCCTTTTTTTGCTCTTTTCATTTCCTTTGCGTACTTCTCCCCTTTCTCCCTCATGCACTTTTCTCCTTGCTCCATCAGCTTGTCATAACTTTCCCAGTGCTTCCTCTACTGCTCCTTTTCCAACCCCTTTTTCTTCCCAGTCCGTCACTTTCTTGTTCACTACTTCTCCTTTCTCTCTCATCTTCTAACCTGTTCGTCCCTCATTTCATTACCTGACTAGTTATTTATCTCCTCATTCTGAAGCTTCCTCTAATATCTATTGTACACAGCTGTAACACAAAGCTTTATCTTTTTATACTCATTTTAAGATTTTAATGGCCACTTCACTGTCCCATGTTGCTCCTAAAAGCTGCTAAATGCATTTAGCCTCTGTGTGCTGGTCTTTTTCCATCATCTAGTGCTCCATAATTGACCATTTTACTCTTTAAAGAAAAAACCCTGTTAATGGATGAAATGCGTCTTTGCATGTTCAGAGCTGTGTGCAGATTTACTCAGATTAAATTGCGTCCGAGATGCGAGTCTGCTATGATTTAAACATAACCATAAATCCTGTCAGGGTAACGCTGTTTAGCTAGCTAGCAGTTCTTAGCAGTGAGTATTTCGGACAAATCTTGGCTACCTGTCAATATGACTTAAAAATCCTCTCAAATCCTGTCAGGTTACCTCAGTTTAGCTAGCTAGCTTTTCTTAGCAGTGAGTGTTACGGACCATACTTTGAAACCTGTCAATATGACTTAAAAATCCTCTCAAATCCTGTCAGGTTACCTCAGTTTAGCTAGCTAGCTGTTCTTAGCAGTGATTATGATCATAACTTTGAAACTTGTAAATATTATTTTAAAGCCTTCTTAGAAATCCTATCTGATTACCTCTGTTTATCTAGCTAGATGTTCGACTTTAAAATCCTGTCAGTTTACCTCAGTTTAACTATTTAGCTGCTTTAGCATGAACATTACTTGTATGTAATTGTATGAACATTACTTTATAAATTTATAAACAAGTCCTCTCAGGAATCCTTTTGGGTTACCTCATGTTAACCAGTTTGACTAAAACAATTCCTTTCATTGTGGTTCCTGTTAGCTTATCACTTCAAATTTTTGACTCGTATTAGAGAGTTAGTATTTAAGTAAATACTATTAAGAATGATAAAACATTTATTAATGTTTAAAGTTTCTGTCAAGGTAGTACATGTTAGCCAGATAGCTAACATGCCATTTAATGTCCTCAGTAAAAATCTGTTTTGTCAGGATAGTGTAACCAGTTTCCTAGCATTATCAATGTAGATTTAAAAAAAAAAAAATCTATAAATATGTGCTCATTTAGATAGCGGTAAAGATTAAGCATTGAAGTTTTAACACATGTTAGCGAACTGGCTAGCATTTGTTTATATGATCAATCAATATGTACAATCAGTAGTTTTAAAAAGGGAATTTATATTATGGTTCTGATTTTATAAGTCACCAGTCATATCTCAGTGACCGTTATCTTTGCTACTGGGCTAACAGACAAATTAGCCTAGCAAGCAATTATCTATTAAGCTAACCCCAAAAGCTAAAGATAAGTTTAACACCTTCCACAAGAACGATACGTTCATCTAAATAAAAATATCTGATGGCATACGAGACTAGCATAGGTCTGAAACGTACGAAGTTACAAAAGTAGCACGGAGCTGAAATTTACAGAGATGCGAAAATTCCATTCAAGCTGAAAAATACAGACAAATCTGCTATATAGCTGAAATGTACAATCCCTGGCAAGGATGTTCACACTCTTTGTGAAACGTATTTTAAAACCAATTAAATTCAAATAGAGGGAGAAAACAAAAAAAATCTAACTTTCGCACATCTTGGGGCCCCGAGTTCTTCGAGGCATGGACTTGACTAATGAAAAACAATATCTCCATCAAACTGGTTCCAACTTTTTCGAATAGCGGTTGACGGATCACTTTGCAGGACAGAGCCTTGTCATGGAGCAATTTTATAAATTTCCACCATAAATTTCCAGTCAGATTGCGATCCGGGCTGTTTGCTGGCCGTGTCATTGAGTTGATCTGCCTTTCCTGAAAAAGCTTTAATGCTCTTTGCTTGGTGGCAAGATGCATCATCATCCTGAAAAATGGCTAAATCACCAAGCCTATTTTCTGTCCTTGGAATGAGAAAAGTGTCCAAAATTTCTTTGTACACCATTGACTGAAGTAATGATTGCCATCTCCTCTGGTCCTTTACCTGACCTGCAACCCTGTAACATGAATGAGTGGGAAAATTTGACTATTTTCTTCAGGCAGGCATCTTTATATGTTTCATCAGAATGGCACCAGACAAAAGTTCCAGCATCATGTCCTTGGCCAATGCAGACTCGTGATTTCATCACTTAATATCACTTTCATCCAATCAGTGTAACCTTGTTTTCTTCTGTTTAGGCGTTAGTGCTGGCTTTCGTTTGGCTTCTCTGTTTGTAAATCCCATTTCGTTTAGCCAATTTCTTTACAGTTCTGTCAAAAACATTGATTCCTGTTTCCACCCATTCCTTTTTCATTTATGTTGTGCGTTTTCTATTTTCAAGGCCTACTGCTTTGCGTTTTCTAGCCTGACGCTTTGACATCTTCCGTGTCCTTACCTGTACGTGTCTGTACTTTTGTAGCCTTCCCATTTCATTCATACTTGCATAAAATTTTAGACGCAGTTAAATAGGAACTTTTGTCACACCCATGTTGGACTTTCTTCTAGAAGGAGCTTTATAATGCTTTCCATTGTTTCAATTGATAAGTCTCTTATTGGGGACATGTTTCCTTTCAATTAGCCAAGTCCAACAGCTCGGTAAGGTCTTATAATTGCAGACTAATTTGCATTTTTAGTCTTGTGCCGGTATTTGTTTTATAAACGCAAATTGCAAGGTGATTCCTTGGTATTTGGGTTTTGTTTTTGTTGCCAGGGGTTGAATCAAGTTACAAAACTAGCATAGAGCTGAAACTGTTGAGCAAATACACAAGACTAGCATAGTTCTGTGAAAGTAATTCTGTTTTACTATTTGTTTTATTTCTAATTTAAAAGCATCCATACATGCCCATGTTCCTATATATGGACTCTGTGGTGTGTGAATGGTGTGCAAGCGCGCACACATGGCTGAACTCTGCTCTCTGTTTAGCTCTGAGGGGAGATTAATGTGTTTAAAGGGATTCCTGGGTGTTTAACCTGGATGTAAACCTTGATCTGGAGTCGTGTTTTGCTCTTTTTATTAATAATATATCAGGATTATGTTTGCGGAGGGAGAACCCTGGAGTGTCCAGCGTTCCTCATCAGCAGCCCTCTAATACGGTTGAGCGTGCAGTTCCTCAGCTCAGTCTGATGGAGGCGCTGTGGTCATTCAGACGCTGCTTTGTAAAGCTTTTCACCTTGGCGCTTGTTTCAGTTCAGCTTTCAGCACATTACCATCAGCATGAGAAGACGGAGACATAACCGGCTCCATGTACGCATCACTGCAGATGATGTCACACTGCTGAAATAATGATCATAATTATCCGTTCACATATTTGTGTAGCTGGTTTCACACTTAAAAAAAATAATAAAGATAAATGTGTTCCTTGTTTAAGCATTATTAGGAAAGGAGAATTATATCTATGATTAAATAATTAAGAAATTGTTATTGAACATTAATAATCAGATGGTGTACGATGTCCAAAATGGCGTGACTGTCTAACTATCTGCTTATATCTGTAATGAGCAAAATGACTAACAAAACATGTCTGATTTTCTGTGTAATTATCTATCTATCTGCTTGTTTGCCTATTTGTCGGTTTGTGTTTCTGTGCATCTATCAGTCTGTCTATCAGTCTCTCTGTTTATTTTCCTGTCTGTCTGCCTGGCTGTGTATAATTTGCAAAGTAACATTTATTTTTTCTGTCTAACCGTTGGTCTTTCTGTCCGTGTTTGTCTCTAATTGTCTGTCTTTGGTCAGTCTATCTGCCCATGTCTTTAACATGAGCAAGTTAGAATGTCTAGTTTCTGTCTACGAAGCAGAAATATAATTTTGCATTTTTTATTATTTTTTTTAAACAAAATTATCCACTTGATAACTTGTTTATTAGATTTGGAGCAAAACTGTGTGCGAGAGAGAAAGAAAATATGCCATTTCTGTAGATCACTATTCAATTTCTGTTAAGATATTTATTTAAATTCTGAGGCAGAATCGTATTTATTACACAGCGGCATAGAAGAGAAATGAGACGAATCACCAAATACGCTTACAAAAACAGAAGTAATAAAGCAGTTGAATAAAAGTCATAAGTGTGTTATCAGTTTAACGTACACACACAGTACATCTACATTCACAGTGCTGCACTGTACCTTCCTACACTCTGAAAGTGTGTGTTTGTTGCCACGTCCAAAACGTCAGACTTGGATTAAATCCAGACACTTTGACATGCGAGACATGAGGGCAGAGCCGAGGACTGTCCAAAACGTGCGCGCACACGCAGTGTAATGAGGTTTCCGTGCAGTAGGATGTGCTGCTGCTGGAATATTAATACATTAACCCCAGTATAATAGTAAGAATATCCGAGATGCCTGGCAGAAGGGGGTATAGTCTCAAGGATAAAATAAAAAGAACAATGGGGGTGAAAGAGCGTGAGATGGATGAGAGGAGTAGATTAGGAAGCAACAAGACAAGCAACAGGTTAAGGTCCTTGAGATAAATGGTGGAAAGGTGATGCGGGGACATAGAAGATACAAGGTGAAGATGAGAGTGATGGCAAGGGCATGTAGAAGTAAAGGAGCGAAAGGAAGTCTGAGGCATGAGGAGCTGGAAAAGAAGAGTCCAAGCAGACAAGGGGGGGGGAAGGCGTGAGGAAAGTAATGAAAATGGGAGAGTATGGGATGAAAAGGAAGTAGGGCTCAAAGGTAAAAAGGATTATGGATCAAGGGAGCAAGGCGATAAGGGAGCAGCAAGACAAGGGGACAAGGGAGGATGGCAAAAACAGAGCAAGGAGATCTCAAGGAAGCAAAGGAAATAAAAGCAGATATTTGAGGGGATAAGGCAAAGGGATCAGCGATAAGGAGAAAGGGAAGAAGGTCACAGTGTTTGACAAGGGCGTAAGAAGATAGTAATTATTTATATATAAAGTATGTGTTTCTGTATCTGCATGGCTGCATCTCAAACTGCAATAGTGCGTTACAATATTAAAATAGGCCACTATTTGTCCACGCTCTGCTACCGCTATGGTCAGTGCTCCATTACGGCTGTGTCCCAAATCACAGTTCTGCCACACTATCTCCAATAGAGTACAGTCTGTAATAACTTGTGACTGTACAGTGTATGCCTACCCTGCAGTATGACTGTATGCAATTTGGGACACAGCCCATGACTCAGATATTGATGGAGTACATGTTTAAGGAAAATTTTGAACAGAAACCCATCCTTTAGGCAGAGTAGTGTTCTCAGGATTGTGTGTGTGTGGGGGTTTATTTTAGACTCCGTTGTGCGCGTGTGTGTGTTTAGGAGTCCAATGTAGGTTTTCCAGTCTTTTCCCTCGTTTATTAGGGTTAATGCGTTGCTGCACCCTGCTCATCCTCCAGAGTGCAAAGATGAACGAGCACTGCGCCTCTGGATTAGGACACAGCAGCTGTGTGTGTATGTGCGTGAGTGTGTGTTTTCTCTGTGAATCGATGAGACTGCAGCTGCCTGTTTGTCTCTAATGTCCTGGGTATGACCCTTTGGTCAAGTCTCTCTTTGCATATTACAGACCGAGAGACAGACACATTGTCAAAAGTCAGATAGACTGTAAGAAAAGCAATAAATAAGTCGAAGATTGGTCGCTAAAGGACCATTGCGTCATTTTCCGTGTTGTAGAAATTGAAGTACACTCCCTGGCAGAGGAACTGGCAATGGCCATGGTTCACCATCATGGAGGATGATGCCTTAGGACAGAAACACACTATTGTGCCTCTTGTCCTAATTTCATCAATGTGTCACGGTGAACCCTGTACATCTGCTGCAGTGGGCCTCGGCTGAAACACACCAGAGAGGGCGGGCAGGCAGAAAGAGAAACAGAAATGATCTGGTTGAGTTGTTTGAGGAGGCTAAGAGGAAATTTGATTGGAAAGCATACTGCACTCCGATACTAGCAACGGTAAAGCCATGTTGGCTCTAGCTAACACCTCAGCACAGAAATCTTCTCTCAGAACATTGTCATTGACTGTGAAACTCATGTTGCTGAATATCACGTTCCTCAGGTTTGCATTCTTCCCCGGCCACCAGGCATATGGTGTGGAGGATGGTACATGAAGTACCAACTGTTGACACAAAGGCTGCTGGCACACATTCACCACCACTGGGTCTTTATTGTGCCAGAAATCTTCCCAGTGATGACTCTGGCTGCTTGTAAGGTTTCATAAGACGTAGGGGCTTCTCAAGACAGGGACATCCCTCAACCTCCAGAAGAAAAAGAGCTGACAGGTGGGTGTAGTCCTGAGTCATGTAATGAACCAGGAAAGCCAAGAAATATTTTTAGAAATCTGGCCTGGTGGTCACACACAGCTTGGAGCTCTATAGATGCAAATAGCATGGATTTTTTTTCTGTCTGTAGTGCATATTCTTCTCCTGGGGCTTTGGGTTTTGAACAAGTCTGATAAAAAGCCAAGGCCAGCTGCCGCCATTGCTCTGCTCAGGACAGATATCAGCTCTTCAGTGACTCTGTGGAGAATTTTCCAGAATAAAAATGCCAGGACATCAATGGTGTGTCCCCAACCATGATGACGCTCTTGGTTCAGCACCCTCACCAAAACGGCTAGTGACTCCCGATTGTGTCAAAACTCTTGGCAGGTTAAATTTATTTAAAATTTTTATTAAAAAAAGGCAGGGGAACCAACTGGTTCAAAGAGGTAGGAATGGGGTTTTGACTGATTGATCATTATTTCTAAAGTACTTTTTAATACACCTCCAGTGGAAGAGCTTGTGTGGAGAGCTGAGGGCATGCCAGCAAACTTAATCGCCAAAGTGTAAAGTAATTGTAATTCTGATTTTTGTGAGCATATAAAAAAAATGACAGATACACCTCTTTCTGGAAGTGCTCTGCTATTCAGTTTATTCCCAGAGCAAAAGAGTGCAAGTGCTAGGAACATATCCGCCACTAGTTCAACATCCATCCCGACTGTTGATGAAAGACTGTCTCAAATGTGCTGCCTGCTGAGGTTCCTTTTCCTTTAAAATGTTGCCTAGTGTGGCAGCTGCCTTCCGACTGAGATGGAGTTCTAAGAGAAATGGCAGCGAGTTAAGAGTTGGAGAGTGCCAAGAGATGAGGTACAGCGCTAACAGATAAGGTAAAGTGCTGCTTGGTGAGGAAGAACGCTAACAGACGAGGTTGAGTGCTGAAACCTGATACTGAAGCTACCAAATAAGCAAGGGCACTGCCAGTTGAAGAGCGTAAGGTAGAGAGCTAACAGATGGAGAGCACTAAGAGATGAGGTAGAGTGCTAAGATACACTGTCATTCACTTGTCAGAATACAAACATTTCAAAGGCAAACCCTTCCACATTGACACCATCATTTAGCGTTTATCATGTTGAGGGTGTATGAGTCATTTGGCTGTGTGATATCCTCAGTAAATGAGTGAGCGCCGGTGGTACAGAGGGTTAATTTGGCATGCGCGCTCTCTGACGAGCTAACAGCTGTTTGTCTGTGATCTCCACCTCCACCGTGCACTAGCACTACCTCATTAAACTTGCACATGGTGAGAGAGACACACACGCAGTGTCTTCTTTGTCTGTTTATTCCTTTATTTAAGAACAGCAGAAGGTGGGTCTCTCTCACATGCTGCCCTTTGCCTGACGGCCGAGATGAACGAGCTGCTCCCTGAAAGTTCAGAGTTCACGTGCAATAATACACTTGGAAGGAAAAAGGAAATAAATTGAACTGAACAGAAAATGTGCCAGAAGCAAAATTATTGGCGCCATATGAATGGGTACGTGCACTTCATTACAACTATACAAGAAAACTTGCTATAGTAAGTAAGAAGGAAGGCAAAGAATATCCAAATGACCAGTTTTAGAATTTTAGCACGGGGTCATTAAGCTGTTGGAAAACGATATCCGTAACAATACATTGTTTAGAACAGTTGCAGTAAAAGAAGCTCTTCCTTATAGAAACTCCACTAAATGCATCTCCTGAACTTCAAGACTTTAAGTTTATGTTTGGACAATTGCAACAATTGTGTTTGGGAAAAAATACCAGCAATGCTTTGGGGCTGTCTCATGGCCCATGCAAAGATTGATGGCTTAATTATTTCCAGTGCCATGGTATTCCAGCCTAAAACGTGTTTACCTCTGCCAGGAGGTTAAGACTGAACTGTGCAAGTCCCCAAACACAATGTTGTGGAAGAAAGGTGCTCTCAGAAGTGTACCAAAATAGTATTAGTGGAGGTGCCAGTAATACTGAGAACAATAGAAAAATTATTTAAAAAATAAGACGATACAGGATCACCATGGTTATAAAACCCAAAATTAAAATGATTGATTCTTGTGAAGGGTGGCAATAATTCTGGAGTTGACTTTCGACATACAGGCATATAAAAGTACAGCGACACAAAAGGAGAGACGGATTGATGGATTATTAATGCTGAATGGAAAACTGCTGTCCTCCTAACCCCCAGTTCAAAAAGTGCCGATACAGTAAGGGTAATTTTTTATTAAAGGTGTGTGTTCAGTATCTTGCTCCTCCCTGTGCACCACATTCTAAAGTGTTTTGCTCGTCTGTTCTGTCCCCAAGAGGATGTTTAATTAGAGCCGTCCTGGTTCGAGTCCAGTGTGAGGAACTGCCGCTCAGCTTCATTAGCTCTGGGCCGAGCTAGCCAGCGGAAAATTACAGCCAGTTTTAATGTATGCACTCTGAATGCTAATCGTCTTGCTTCACCTAGGTGTAGTGCACATGAAAACCTCAAGGAACACAGTGAAAATGATTAAAAACAACAGGCATTAATTCAGAAAAAAACATTAGTAAAAGAAGTATAAAAACTGTGGAACAGATAGAGAACCATGTGGAATGGCTAGGTCTCAAACTGCGTGCCACGTCTCTAAATAGTGTTTTGACACACTAACCCAAGCTAGCCAGTGGAAAATTACATCTGGTTTTAACGGACGTGTTCTGAATGCTAATCGTCTCACTTCACCTGGGCTAAGCAAGTTCATAAAGCGCACTGGGGCAAGAAAAAGAGTTATAAGGCCCCCTCATCAGCAAATTACACCTTCTGGTCCCAGCAGATGTTCTCTAAAAAGTAAGTGAGGTGAAAGTATACTTTATTTTAGTGCCACTACTTTCAGCTTCCAGAGCAAGTTTGCAGCCATTTTATTGAAAGATGGGTTAAGGGCTATATCCCGTATAAAGGTGGTGTGTTTATATATATATATATATATATATATATATATATATATATATATAAATAAAAACAAAAAGAGGCATGTAACAAAAAATGGACTTTGTCATTGCTCTATATATCTTGTATACATTGAAACGAAATTACATTTTCCCAAGGAACATGATGCAAAACATGACAATGGTACAGTACACAAGTCTACATACAGTGCAGATACACAGGAGTATGAGATGAGCTCAGGAGAGCAAATACCCAGAACAGTGTTGTGTGGGAAAGCAATGTATGAAGCAATAAAAGTGACAGCAACCCTGATGAAGGCAGCAGCAAAAAGAGCCTTATAAATAGTCATGTGTCCAGTGCAGCATTGTAAAGTGCAGGTGTGCAGTGAGGTTACTACCCTGCATTAAGGGTTTGATTAGCACAGGCAAGCGTTGTGAGGCACCGGTGTCCTTAGTATTCTGGCTGTCTCAGGAGAGAAGCTGTTGCAGAGTCTGTTGGTAGTTGTATGGTCCTATAAGCTGTCTCCTTTAAGGGTTGTGCCCCTTGACGAGTCATGTACATTATCAAGGTTGTAAATCCTGTAGAGTTTGTGTCCCTTAAATGGGTTGTATTTTCTGTAAGAGATCTTAAATTGATGACATTTGTCAAGGAATCCATCCATTTGAGAATGGTTGGTTATTCCATTGTAATAGACCTGAACCGGTCTCGACTGTCTTGAAGGCAGGCAAGAAGGAAAGAAAAGATGAGGGAAGGATGAGCCGGCCCATTGAAGGGTTGTATTCCCTATAAGGTTTGGATCCCGGGTAAGGTTTCTGTTCCCTGTAAAGGTTGTATCCTCCGTAAGGTTTGTAAGCCCTTGAAGAGTTGCACCCCCTATAAGGGTTGCCTTCTCTATTAGGGTTGAATCCCTAAGGTCAGTGTTCCCTAGGAGGGTTGTGGTCCCTATGTGTTGTGTATCCCCTGTGAGGGATGTGTCTTACGAGGCTAGTTTTCACTATATAGGAGTCGTCTTTCCTATGACGACTTGGTATGTCTTGTAAAGCATATGTCTTTCTACGGGCTGTAAAATGTGTGTAGCCCTTGTAAGGATTGTGTCCCCTATGGCACTTTTTCTCAATAATATTGTCCTTTGTGGTCTAATGGTCAAGTAACTAGGGTTTGATGTTTCTGTAAGAATGTTGTCCAGTTTACTGCTAGTTAGCTTGTTGCCAGCATATCAGTGTAATCATGAGATTAGCAAAAGCCTCAAGGTGAATGACTAGCTGTTACTTCTGTGGCTCATTAGCTTTAAAAACCGTAAACTTTTAAACAAAAAAGCTACATGATTACGAGGCATTTTTTTGCTCAAGATGATCTGACATGTCAAGGTAAAAGTGTTGGCGGTGCAAGTCAGCAGAGAGGTGTAAGTATCCAGTAAAGTATGACTGAAGGACAGAATGAGACACGAGCCTGGCAGAGTTCATGTTTTTGTGGGTATGTTGGGCATTTCATTTGTTTGACTTTTGACCTGTGCAAGGTGAGCTTGCTGGCGAAATATCTAGAGTCTACATTTCTTTTCTACAGATGGTGGTGTGTCCTCTGTAGCTTTGTTGAGTCTCTCCGGTAGAAGGAGTTGCTTTACCATCTTGTTATTCTCTAAAGGTTACACGGCAGGCTTTCGGGGAAGAACATGTAGTGATCTGATAAAACATTGAGAGGGTGGAGGAATGTTTGGACTCGCTCGATGGCGCGTGTGTTTGATCTGCATGTGATCCGAAACTCAGATATTGAAGCGCAGCTACAGGGGTTGAACCTGAAAACCCCTTAGAACAATAAACCCTGTGAACTGGAGATTTAATCCCCAGGCTGAAGATATAGAGATGGAGAGAGTCACTGAGCTAACATGATGATAATCATCATAAAACAGTAAAGGAGGACAGATCCAGAGACCGAAAAGCCTGTCATTTGGATAAAAAGCATCATTTAAATAAAGTAGTGAGTTTAAATAAAATCTGTTCTCAAGACGAGCTCCGTAAACATGGTGAGAGTGAAGTGTTCATCGTACAGAGACTCCGCTCACTTTTATACAGCCATATTTACTTATGGAATTTTGGACAATTTGAATTTCAATAGACAGCTGATGTCATAATGGGCGTTACCGCAGCCGACCAATCGGCAGCTTCGACTCAACTCCCTATTATTAACTTGCTTCGTTTATTCATTTCTCCTTTCACCATCCTTCTATTTGTCTTGCGTTCCATCATTCTTTTTCTTTTTTTCTTAAGTTTCCTTAAATCTCTATTTGTGATGTTGAATTTCAAGCTTAATTAAAAAAGTCCTGCTTTAGCTGCTGCCTCATTGATTTGCTTTTCTTTTTTTTCTTTCGTTCATTTTTTTTTCTTTCTGTAATTACTTTTCTATTTTTTTTTTGGTCATGTGATTTTTGCACATTCAGACTGCAAAAAGAGTCCATACTTAATGTTTTTCCTTTTGGTCCCTGCATCACTCTTGTAGGTGCAGTTTTTCTTTTAGATCAGTGGTTCTCAAACTTTATGTAGCCAGGAACCGCTTTAACTGTAAAAATAAATTCCAGCCTCTTAAATAAGGACACCTTAAATATAGGTTTATTTCATGAAAGTTATTTAAAAAAAATAATAAATTATATATTTATGGAGCCTTAGAACTTTCTATTCCTGAAATTACCTCTGATCGAGAACTCATTAGGTCTGAGCTGACTTTGGTGCATGGACCTGTAAATCTATTAAAATTGATAATTTGACATTGTGATTTACACAACTAAAAAAAAAAACCTCAGTCAGTCATGCAGCCTCCGGCTATGCTTCACGGTCTCTGGACCCCACTTTGAGAGCCATTGCTTTAGAAAGTGCAACAAAAAGCTGTAAAATTCTGTTAAAAGCTGTAACATTCTTCCATGACCCTGAATACTGTGCCTCCGGAGGCTTCTGCTTTGCCCTAGGCACAGCCCTGAACGTCTTCATATCCTGTAAAGCGCTCTGGTTTGAACCCCGGCTGCACCTCTGACTCACGAAATATAATGATTATTGGGCAGCGTCGAGTCATTTGCATAAATCTGAATAAACGTGGAGGTGGTGGGGATCTAATGTATAACGGAATAGTGTGTGGAAAAAACATAGTCAGCGTGTCCGTGATTGTGAGGAGGGCGATTCGCTCTCTTCTACACAGGTGGGCTCGTTTCCTCACGTTTCCATGGTAACGGAACGGGTAATTTGTCGCGCTGGTGTTTGTGGCCTATACAGTGAAAAGGGTGTGTGGTTTGGGACACATCCACCATAGGCTGATGGTGTTTGTGGCCTATATAATGAATAGGGTGTGTGGTTTGGGACACGTCCACAGTGATATGGCAGTGAGCTGTAAAATTGAGCTGGAGTGTGTATTAGTGTGGGCTAGACATCTGCCCAGGACATGAAGCATCAGCTAGCATGCCAGCTCACTTATGAGAAAATGTTTATCATCTTGTGCTAATGACGGCGTTCCCCTTTTAGCAGAGCTGCATGTGCAGTAACCGCGCACACTATTCCAGGGGTGTCTGAAGTCTGGAAGGCAAATGCAACTTTTTATCAGAGCAAACATGGCACAGAATATTCCTAGAGCTAATAATTGGTGATGCTTCCATCCACGAAGTCCTTAACTACAGTAGAATGGCAAACAAGTAGTAAAGATGTCTCTTATGCTTGATTGTCCAATTAATATTGCCTCTTAAATAAGTGAAGAGAAAAATTTGTACATTGTTCATCCATACATTATTCACTATATAGGCCGCAGGAACTCTATCTGTGTGCGTAAAATGGAAGAACGGCGTGTATCCACACAGGTGGCTGGAATAAACTGGCTGTATGTATAGAACACTGTGATGATGTGACGGAAGGATCCATTTCATTTCGGGGACAGGGATGCTAGACGGCCAGATCTTCAAGCCCTCCGAAGAGCTGTAATTTAAAATTCATTCCCAGCAGCTGGAGCTCGACTGCCTGCTGTTCTCTCGGTGTAACATGTGTTCTTTCTTCACATCTGGAAATCAGCGCCTGCGACGCCTTATTTATGACCTGCTGTGCTACTGCGGGCACCCCCGGATACTGGAGCAGATGTCCCACGCCGTTATTTTTCTAAAAGAATCATTCAGCAAAAAATAAAAATATCCACGACGTCCCTCTTACTCCAGGCAGACAGGACGCGTTTGGCGTCTGAAGTGCGCTTTGCTAGTTTTTGCGCACTCCTGCTACGAGGGTAAATTGATCATAGGACGTTACAGCAGTTCATCCAATGTTGGCTAGCTTGCTAGTGAACCTAGCTGGTCATTTCAATCACACAAAGTGATGAAAAAGCTAAACGTTATCCAGTTTGCTCTAAAGAGCTTCCGTAATTGCTAATCAATAGCTAGGCAATGTTCGCTAGATATTTTTTAGCTACTGTTTTAAATCACAATAATTTAGTTACCTACAAGTTTAGCTATTTTGAGTAGCAAGGAAGCTACTGCTGGAGAGGTGGCTAAGCTAGCTAGTTAGCTTGCTCATTTCTGTGCAGCTCAGTGTACTTTTAGTCCTACGCGAATTTATGACTTTTATTTTAGCAAGTTAAAAGCACATCTGAGGTAAACGTTGACGTTCCAGATAACACGATCTCGTTTTCACCGTCGCGCCGTTTTCATGCTGTCTGGAATAACGACTTGCTAGCTATTTAAACGGATAGCTTCATTTTCTGCCTCATGCTCCAGTGGCCATGTCGCTCGGTCGCGTAGTAAACGCCGAGCCTCTGTCGCGCTTGCTTTGTCGTCGTGAAAACGCAAATTCACAAGTTGTATTGCAGCTATAATGGCGCGTTAGAAGATCACCCTGATGTAAAGAAAAAAAAAGAAATGAACACACTTCACTCGGCGCCGGCAGGAAGCGAAACCAAGGCGGAAACACATTCCAATTTCCTCCGGTCGGATCTCGAGGGAGTCGCGTTAACCTCCGCAGCGCCGCCGCCGCGTTACGGCCGCCGTATATTAAAGGTATATTTCTGACTGCGTAGGGAATTGTGGGAAATTGCCTGATGGATCGACGGCGATCTAGAGATTTGTGCAGCAGAGGAGTGCCGTCTGAGTGATGCGTCCCTGTCTGTGTGCGTTGGACTTTTATTATTATTTATTATTTATGAGGGTCTGTTCACTCTCTGACCACAGATATGAGAGAATTGCACTTTCGGAGGACATAAATCGGTCTAAAACGCCGCTTGTGCCTCGTACTCCGCCCGCCTTCCTGTTCTGTCAGATTATTTACGACCTGCCGTGATACAGACCCTGTAATGTTAGCATACTGTAAAGAAATGTTCAGCAAATATGTAATATTTATATCAACTTTAAAAAAAAAAAAATAAAAAAAAAATGATTTAAGGTAGGGCAAAGCAAGAACCTTGAGTTTTATGGTAAATATAATATCGAGAAGCTGAGAGAGAGATGTGTTAAAAATAAAATAGGCTGAGTGTGTAGCGTTTAGAGATTGACATGACCTGGTTATATGAAACACGGCTAGCGTTAACGACTAGCTAACTCGAATAACCGTGTCGCTAGTGTTAACAAGACGAACGAAAGAAAAGCACAGGTGACTGATTGCATCTGTAGCTCCGCCCCCAAACAATTATTACACGGCGCCGGCTTTCAGTGCTATGCCAACACGCGTTTCTTAGAATGGCCTTCACGGAAAGTGTTAACCAACAGCTTTGCTATAGAATTCTACCAAGACCGAACATGTAACTTTTATTAGCATCGTACTGGCATTTGATGTGTGGGGTTTTGTTTTTTTTTTTTTGGAACCCTGACTCATTTTTATTTCTCAGCAGCTCCAGGTGGGACTTTTATTCCGGTTTTGTCCTCCATCCTCTGAACTTTCTGCCCATCTTTGTCTCCCGCGCTTTGTTTACCTGGTGGCGTTAATCCCGGATTTAGCCGTCTGCTGTCGAGCATTTGCTGGCGCTAAAGCTCTTAGCTTTGTTCAAACAGAACGCTAGGAGTCAGAGCCAAGGTCTCTCGCGCTGATAATCCTCCATCCCGCGCGCCTCAGAGCGACCTCGTAATCACATTACACCTCCTCCTGAAATACAAACCCTGGAAAACACACACACACACTGACGTGGAAGAGTCACGCAGCCTGATGCTAATTCTGTGTGCGTTGGTGTCTCTCACCTTTCTTTTTTCTCCTCCATCATTCTTACGGATGGACGTCCATGTTCCTCAGAGAGCGCGCACGGCGTACCGGCAGCGTCGTTAACGTTTCTCTGTTTTTGCTCGAGCGGCTTTAACATTTGTTTTTTGGCCAAAAAGTTTTGAAAATGGTGCACCGTGTTCGACACATGCTAGCTAAGTAGCGAAGCAACTGCTTTAAACTTTGTTCTAGATACATGATGTGTTCAATTTATAATAATAGTTTCATATAAAATGTCATTATATAACTGTGCGTGTGTGAGCGCGCTCGTGTCTCGCTGAGCTCCACAATAAGAGACAGCACCATCTGGTACAGCTCTCATCTGCATCAGGTTTATTTTTACCTCAAAAGCGGAGGCTCCCGTCAACCCCGCACACACACACTCGCACGCGCGCACACACACGCACACACACACAGGTGAGGGAGCCTTCTGTATATTACCGTTATTGAACGTGTAAAACTTGTTAAACTGATCGTAGTGAATGGAAGAGCAAAGAGGATGGGAAGAAAACGACGGCCGAATGTACGAGGGGGAAAAAGGGACGAAGTTAATAAATAAATGAATCGAGACTTGGTTTAGGGAGCACATCCTCCTCCTGGATGGAACACGATTTTAAGATGTGCAGTATAATAACAAGTGTGTGTGTTGAATATTGCATTATCTCTCTCAGAACTGATTATTCACACAGGTGTGTGTGTGTGTTTGGAATGCCTGTAGCTTGTAGCATCCACACACTCGTTCTCCTTCAGGGCATTGTACCTTTCACTCACTCTCTCTCTCTCTCTCTCTCTCTCGCTCACACACTGTAGGCAGGAGAACTGATCATGTGTGAAGAAGCAACTCCACTATCATAACTGTGTGTGTGTGTGAGAAGTTGCTGGTGTGTTTGTTTACTTCTTGTCATTCCCTCCAAGGTCAGCGAGTGAGGAAACAAGGGTACAAGATCCCTTCACCCGCAAAGATTCTGCACGTCTTCTCGTCTCGCACCCATCAGACCCGTCTGTCTGAGACTCTCCTGTCAAACTCTCTTTCTCATGCTTTGGATTTCTCTCTCTCTCTTTCTGTCTGCCTTTTTTTTTTTTTTCTCTCTGTATCTCTCCCGCTTTGTGTTTTCTCTCTCGTTCCTCTGTGTCGTTCGTCCTCCATGTCCGTCTGGCATTTTCTCTCTGCGCATCATCCTTGTCTTTCTGTCAGCCTGTCTCTCTCTCTCTTACTGTCCCCCCCTCCACCGTCCCTCGGGTATAATCCCTGTGTCTCGGCTCAGAGCTCTGCTGTTTTATTGAATGGTCCTTTTATCCGTTCACTCGTTTATCTGCAGGCTTTTTCTCGTTTTCATCATGTTCAGTCGCGCCGCTCCGTGTAATGTCCCCAAAGGACACCGATCCTCTCTGTCTCGCCGTCCGCGTGTCTCTCTCGGAAGCGGCGTGACCGTTAAATTAAAGACGCAGACGTGGGTGTCGGCGTGGCGATTTAGCGGGATCTTCAGAAACACCGACGTCATTAACCTCACGCTAATAAAACGCGGTTCATTTCCGTACCTTCGCTACTTACCTGCGGGGAGAGTTAATGAAGTGCCCTTTATTGCATTACGGAAAATCGCTCTTTAAGGAATAAAGGCTAAACAGTCTCTCAGACACCCACGCAAGTTTCACGAATCAGATAAATTCACGGCTGACTTCCGTGATGGCCCCGCCCACTCAGACGCCCGTTGTTGTGATTTTCAGCACGGATGTTGGCGTCAACTGAGTCGTGAAATTAACGTCGTCGTCGAGAAATAAAGCGGCAACGGTTTTGATTCGGAAGCACCTCGTTGTGAATTTGGGTTTAGCGTAAACGTCATAAACCTGATTCGTAATCGCAGCACAGACTTGACTTAAGATTCGTAGTCTCAACGTTGTGATCTGTAAAAACGTAAACCCGTAATTGCAACATGAAGACGTAAATCGTGGTTCTTAATCACTGGGTAGACGTTAACTCGTACGTTATCAGTTGATTGACGTTACTCATAATTGCATGATCGTGAAACCGTAATATGAATATCATTTGGGTCTTTTGAGCTGCGATTTGTAAATTGTAATTCACAATCTCTACATGAACGTCGGGAATTAGCCGTAGCGCGTAGCGCGAATTAAGCGTAGCGCGATTCGACCCTCGGCGGGAACATCGTGAAGACGTTATTTGCGACTTGTAAAACATTCATTAGGATCTGGAATCACGACAAATGGTAAATTCTGATCCGTAACGTTTTAAAGACGTAATTTGTGATTTCAAGAATGTAACAAAAACAGGTCAATGTTGTCTCGTCATCACAATAGAAACTCTGTGATGATGTAAAGTTTGTAAACACACAATAGTGATCAAACTTCTAACAGGATTTGTATAGCCGTATATAACAGTCAAACCTCAGAGCATTTATTAGTTTAGTGTGTGTATATATATATATATATATATATATATATATATATATATATATATAGACACATG
>JAQQZU010000010.1:12648340-12675266 GCA_030068025.1 Parauchenoglanis punctatus
CACGCACACACACGCGCACAAAGAAAACGCCATCTGAACCTGAACGCATTTAGATTACTTCATTCCAGCCTGGACACACACTTCCATCAGAATATAATCTCCCCACACACACACACACACACACACACACACACACACCCATCAGAATATACCATCTTCACAGACTCCCTCTATAATGTATCTTATGGAATATTTTGAACACATGCTATCCATTCCGCTTTGCCTAGTGTCTGTACTGCTATTCAGTGTTCATCACACACACACACACACACACACACACACGGAGTAATCACGTGTGTAATCGTGACCTTGCATCTGATGGGACGTTCATACGGAATGCATGACTGGATGCTTTTCTAAATGTGAAAATCGAACACGTAACACGTTCACCGTTCGAGTGGGTAAAGGCCCGAGATCGACGTTGCTAGGCAACAAGCCCAAACGGACGCCAAAATACTCTTAACTCAATCGACCGGAAACGAGAGGATCAAGTCTGCCTCAGCTTTCCGCAGTGAACGGTGTGAAAAAAATAGAGTTCAGGGCAAAAAAGTCTTGTGTATGGACCATGTAAAGACACGGCGACAGCGCAAAGAAGACGGAATTAACGTTTACCACAGATGTGAGGTAAAAATGTCTCCAAAATCACACTACCGTTACTTAGCGTCGACTGCTAACCGATCCTCCATAACAAATATTCCTTTGTAATGTTTAGCAGCTCGCTCTGGCTAAGGCACGGTGAAGGTGCGACTGACTGTCGACGTTTACCTCAGATCTGCTCGAGCCAATGACGCGTTACGTGTAACGTCCACGTGTCCTGCCATATCGAACACCTATCCATCGAAGGGGTCCTAACAGCGTAGAAAGTTGTGTGCTAATGCTAAGCTAATCTCGCCGCATACGTGAACTCGGAACTCAGGAAGCGCTTGCTAATGACTGCTAATAATAGCGACAGACGAGACGAAACCGTCCGGAACGTCAACGTTCACCTCAGAAGTGGTGCTAACAAATCACCTCATTAGCCGGTTAGCTTATTTATGTAGTGTGTGGAATTTTGTGGCGATGCTCTGTTTTGTTTTTGTTTTTTTTTTAATTATTATTATTATTATTATTTATATGACTTCCACCGGCTGTTGGCTTGAGATGAAGTTATGAACAGATCAGTGCACCTGCATCATCATTACCAGCGTAATGAAGCTGTGGTTTATACACGGCGGCGGCGCTAATAACGCTGTCAAGCCTCACAATAAATCCGTTTTCCCTCCGCAGCGCGAAGCAGCCCGCCGCCGTTAGATAACGCGCCCTGTTGGGGGGGACTTTCTGCTGATGTCAGGTTTCGAGAGATCCGAGTCCTCTTAAGTCCACGTTCTCGCAGTTTCCGTATTTCCAGAGTGATGAGTGGTATAGGCTGACGCGGCCTTCCTTTAAAACACTCGGCGGCGGCGCTCCAAAATGGCATGTTTGTTCCTCTCCAAACACACAATCCATGGAAAATAGAACAGGATGTGACATGACTGTGGAGCCGTGCTGCTCTTGGCTCGTAGCTCTGACAGGGAGAAGGAGCGACAGATCGGAATACAGCCGGATGGAAGAATCACGAGAGAGAGAGAATATAGATGGAAGGTCAGCTGTGTTATGTTGGCGAATAATGCTAATAGCGCTAATGCTAATGATGTTGACGTTAATGGCGCACCCATTTCCTCCGAATATCAGACATTCCGGTTTGTTTGTTTGGTTGTTTATTAGCATTTAGCCGACGCTGCATTCTTTTATGAAAACCAAGTCGGAAACGTCGCTAATAAAAACCGCTAATGGAACGACGCGGTTGGCTAAGCGCGCGAACGCACCGGCTTTCCGAACAGCCCGGAGCTGCAGGGTCACGGGAGCGCTCGCCCGGAACCGGCGTTCAGCCAAAAGTCTGAGCAAACACGAGTCCCGACTCGCTAATCTAGCCGAGGAACATCACAGCGCGCTAGCATTAATGATACAGCGCTCAGCAGGGAGGAAAAAAAAAGGCACTTCATTCAATCCTCGGCGTTAGCATAAAACACAAAGGCAGCGTGGGGCCGTTATCTTCACCCTGGAAATAAACGACAGCGTGAACGAGGGATAATCAGCGCTATCGCTCTTTAGCATCGCCACGCCGTGTTAGTGCCAGAGTTGAGAGCAGTCAGATTTCCAGGAGCAGGGGAAAAAAAAAAAAAAAAAAAAAAAAGGCTTTGAAAGAGCGAGACGGGGCTTTTGTTTAATCCCTGATCGATGGCTTCACACTGTCGCCTTTTAATCTCTGCTTCTCTTCCCTCAATTATCTCCCGTCTCTTTCTTTTCCTTTCCTACGAGCTGATAACATTCAGCGACGGCGTACCCGAGAAGTCATCTGGAACAGAGAGTTAGCGCGGGTTCAGCTTCTGGCGGGTTATTTATAGAGCGCTAACGTCAAAGCTAGGAACACATTCACGACCTAGCTCGTTTCTACCTCTTGGCTTTGTGACGCTGACTCGCCTAAATATCCGTGCTCTTTTTAGTCAGACTTCAGTTTAGTGTTCCTTGTTTGCTATTTGCTGATCAACCAGCAAGGCGTTTAGTTCTTTATTTATATCGGCTAGCTTCTAAAGACGTTCCGCTAATTAGCCTTTTAGCTAGCAGACCGTTATTCAACTAGATATGTTCTTCCTGCTAATTAGCCGGCTTATTATCCAGCAGGTGATTTGTACTGTCCCTTCATTTACACTGCAGCTAAGTTCTGCGTCGTGTCGACCTTCTTTTATTTTTGCTTATACGCTAACCGCTATCAGTTGCGACGTTTTATCGACTCTGCTTAGCTGACCGTGTTGCATAGCTCGCTAACAAAAAGCCGTGGCTCTGTTAGCGTTTGAAACGGAAGGGAAGCGAGAAGAGCAGACGTCGGACCCGAGAGAAAACCTGCAAACACGCGGAAGTCAGTCAGCCGTCCGCGGCGCGATGAATGAAAGCGATGTTTGAACTAGTTTATGCTATTCTCTGGGATTTTACAGCTTCGAGCCGCGAGTGCAGAGCGAGTTCAATTGACTGGATCATTATATTCACTCTCCTTTTATTTCATTTATCTCCGAGTGAAGAGTGACTCGCTCGCTGTTTCTGTGAAATATCCTTCTCAAAGAGCCGTAAAGCATTCAGACCATCTGAGGCACGTCGTTTTATTTAATATTTAATGCCATATTTTAGCATTTATTCTGCCCGTTTTACGGCTGCTTAGCCGGTCTTAATGGACACATGGCGGCAGATGGACAGTTTTTAAGGACATGACACACTCGTGGCGGCTTTGGAGTTTCTAGTAATTGCTACGAGCTAATGTAGCAGCTGTCGGCTTTTTTTTTATTCACTGATGTAGCATGTTAGCATTTACCTCAGAAGTAGGCAGAATGATCATCCTTAAAAAGGAACCCCGCTAAAAGAACCTTTGGCGTTTGGCGTTGTAGACCAGATGCGGAACACGTGCGGTAGGAGCGCGAAGATTTTTAATTTTTTTAGTTGCGTCTTCTTAGAATACTATTGATCAGAGGAAGCTCACAGAAAAGAAATCAAGTGTTGACCAGAACCAACAGAAATTTGTTTAGGTAACTCTATAATGCTAACCGGCTAGCTGTATAGCTTAGCGGCTGTTATTGGCTGCTAGTGATCTAAAATATCACTCGACAATGCTAAATGTTAATCCTTTCTAGGTAGAACTGGCACCACAGGAGCCAGGTTTTCCAAAATCTGATTGGTTAGATGATAAATGTCCACTAGAGGGCACTGATGATTTTTTCTTTCTTTTTTTTTTTTTTTTTTTTTTTTTTTAATGGAAAGGGTGCTACGATATTAGAAAATAAAAAGTTGACCTTTTCCATAAAAATAAGAATATTTCTAAATCTCCGGCAGGGCCGCTTTGGGTGTATCGGGCGTATCGCACGCGTCAGAAATTCGAGAAGACAATGAGGCAATAAAAGCGTGGGAAGCAGCCGTACTAATTCTCATTCAGAGGATGAAGCTAAAATAAATACGCCATTCAGAGGATGAAGTGATGGCCGGAGCAATAAGAAAGAGAGAAGATGGGTCTTTCGTCCAGCAGAGGAGATAAATCCCTCCGTCCCTCCGGGCCTCGGCCGTGCTCAAACACAAACCAATCTGTTTGAGAGTGTGTGCGTGTATATGTGTGCAGGTGTGATTGAGAATAACGTACGGCGCTCGAGGCCGGAGAGGAATGCTTCATCATGGCCTTTTTCTCATTTTTCTCTTCTGCTCCCTCGGGCGATGAACACTTCAGCTTTATTGTGAAGGACGTGTACAAAGAGAGGGAAATAAACGGATTTGGGACGTAGAAGTAACTTAGTACTTCACTTTATACGGCGTCGGTAGCTAACTAGCACCCTAGCTAACCGCTTGTGTGTGTTTAGATTTACATTTCTCTAAAATATCTGCAATTCTATTTCTGTTGAATATATTTCACGGCACTGTTAGCTAGCTAGGGAACGTTTTGCTAACTGAAGGTTGTGTTGTAGCTATGATCGAAGCAAAATGTAAAAAAAAAAACCATTCATTTATGTGAGGATTATAAACATGCTATGTAGCCAAACATTATGCTTGCACTCTTGACTCTTCCGTGACGTTCATTTTGTGTTTGAAATGCGCATCATTGCATCGGAGAGCTTTTTTCGCAGCTTGTTGTTTACATGCACAGGCTGGAGATAACCGTCATTTGCATGCGTGCGATAAACAGCTCCGGGAGGACGGATATTTGGAAGGTCATTAGCATATAAACTAAATAACAATGGACCCAAAATAGACCCTTGTGGCACTCCAGTCTTGTAATCGAAGAACCCCGAAACTGAATTACAACTCCACACACAAACAGTTTTCTATTCTCTGAGTAAGATGAGATGTAATCCACTTGATGAAAGGTGAAAAGATATTAAAAGGCAAGTAATCGAACAGAACTGGTTTCAGATGCTTTCCTCAGGTCAGGAAACCACACCCCCTCCATCCAGCTTAACTTTCCGTAGGCAACATCAGTAAAAAAACCGTGTGAATGTAAAAAGATGAAGAGGCTGTTAATGTGGGAGTCCTGTGTGTCCATTAGGTCCAAACTAACTAGTGTTCAGCAATTTAGAAATCAACCAATGTCGCATAATTATGATGGAACTAAGGGACCCTGCATGGAAGTGTGACATCCAGAACTTAGAAATTTAAACGGTAAACTTTATTCGGTAGCATCTTTTCCCACACTTCAGACAAGCTCAAGGACAGTTTCGGTCTCCTTCCTCTCGGAAATTTGCTCTTGCTTTTGTGCGCCGAGTCACTTGTCTCTCAATTTGATCTCAATGCAAACATTTGTTAATTTTTTTTTCCCCCCGTCCTGTCCATCACGTCTCTGATAATCCCTCAGCTCTGCTGACACTAAGCCTGTGCAGGAACTAATTAATGCTCAGCCTGACTGCTAAACACAGCCTTCAGTGTCTCACCCCATGTTCTGCATTCCATTTACAGTGCTTTTCTGTGTGCCAGCTTCTGCAGGGACGTTTTATCCCTAAATTGGGCACGCTGGACCAGATCGAGATGGGCAGTGGAGACCTGGACTTGGGGTTCAGTGGACAGTGTGATGACGAGGATGGCTGCTGGGGGTCTGGAGACGGAGCTGGAGAAACCCGGACCATTATCCAGCCCGAATGTGAGTAACATCATCATCCAAAATGCAGTTCATGAGGAGTTAATGTTCTTACTAGAATGGCAGCCATTTTCAAGCTTCATTATCTCATACACTAGCTACTGATTATCCCATTAACTAGCAGTTTAGTTATGGCATCTGCCTACATCATCCAAAACCGTCTAAACGCATTCACTTTGTTTTGTGTGTTTTTTCTGCGTCCCAAAATAACCGTCTGTCCGAATGGAATAATCGGGTAAATACGATGATTCGTGATCAGCATTAATTCAATTTCAAACATTTGCAGAGTTCGGATGCTGTCATAATGCAGCAGCGCCTTGCATTTCGTTCTAGGAGGAACTTTTACATTAGCATTGAAATGTAGAAGTGGCGAGAGAGGGAGATGAAAGGGAAAGGAAGTTGTCCATTTTCCCCATCGCATTATGGGACCAACAGTGCAGGGACTTGCAAAGGCCGGTTTATTAAAGATTCTGTCGGAGCAAGCGCGACACAAATGTTTCTCACTGAAATGGATGGAATGTTGTCCAAATGACCCAATGCACCATGGGACTGAGCATGTTGTCCAGTACTGGACAGACGGATGCATGGCGAATGGCTTGATCGGCTGATGATCAGATGGGTTGTCCTTTGGATTGATTTATGTATGAATGGGCAGCGCAGTGGTTGGAGGAATGGCGGATGATTGATGAACAGATGGACAAATGGTCAAGTGGGTGGGTGGATGGATGTGCAAATAGACAGGTAGATGTGCTGATGGATGGGCTCAGAGAATGGAAACAGATTAATGGATGATATATTTAGGTCAGTGGATGGATGGTTGGCTAGGTAGACGAATGGAAGGGTGAATGGATGTATAGGATGGATGGGTGAATGCATGAATTTATAGCTGGATGGATGGATAGTTGTATTTTATAGGTGGGTGGCTAGATGGATGTATTGGTCGGTGGATGGATTGAAGGGAAGGTGTTTAAATGAATGGCTTTATAGGTGAGTGGATGGATGCATGGATAGATTGGTGGGCTGATGGGTGAATGGATTGATTTATAGCTGGATGGGTGAAAGGATGGATTTATAGGTAGGTGGATGGATGAATAGATGGATCGATTCAATGCCAGTGAGCTGCAATCATGATGTCCTACACCATCACATGCTTCTCATATTATACTTCTTAAATGTCACAGCGGTGCTGCTATAAATACTATTTGTTTTAGTGATCGACTCCGATTTCTCCAGTGGACGTGAAAATGCATTTTATTCCCGACTTTTTCCCCCCTAACAGATGAATAAATGTCATGTAAACTAATGGCGATTATTTATAGATAAAAATGACCCGGCTGGTCTCCATCTCCCTTGTTCTTCGACCCGAATGTCTCTAAATCAATCTCTCCAGCCGCTCTTTCCGTCCCGCTACCATTTATCTCTCGGACACGTACTTCTGATTAATCACCTTCCCTTCTTCCGGTGTCACGGGTCAGCAAAAGGCAACATCATTGTGTTACGCTGACGTTCTTCTCGCCTTCTTTTGTGCTGCTTTTTCATCGTCAGACCTTGGCCACGCCCCCCCCACACTTGTATCCACCACCTCGGTTCCTCTTGCTCCGTACAGGTTCTATAAATCCAGTGTGGATAAACTCGATTTGTGCTTTCGCAGGAAACTGAAATCAGATGTCCTTCAATTAGCCCTGCTAATTGCTAAGCTTGTATGTGTTGAACCTTAAAATGGTTCCATTTTTTTTATACTAATTGGTAATATTTTGGCTCACTTTAAAAACACACTGGAAGTGGAATTGCCCCATACGAGTGGCCTTGGCTTTTAAACAGGAAGCTAACGAGTCATATGTTGAAATAAACGACAATTACACTCCCACTCCCACTCCACGTTTACGTTTTAAAGTGTTGGATCGGTGCAAAGGTCAAAGAAGGATTTAAGTGACATGAACATTATCCAAAATCACGTTTTTGGGTTTTATTAAGTATGCGGATTTTGCACTTATTAGCCTTATTTGCATAAGCAAATATCAAGTCCCAATGCAAAAATAACTTCAGTCATCACCCTGCCAAAGATTCACTCCGTCTGTAAATTTAATTCTCAATGCATTGATTTAGATTGGCGTATAGTGTATTGAGTATAAAGTCATGCTTATCCATCATCCCACCACTTACACTCAAGTATTAATCAGGTCAGCTAAACTCCATGTCCTTATAAACACATTTTAATTTACTTCCGAATAATTTAAACAGGAGAATAAACTCTGCGCATTGCTTTTGTTAAACAGTAAAAGACACCATTTGTATCTCAATTGTTGAGGGCAATGAAGACGGACACACTTTAATCTGCCTAATATCCGTCGCAGCCCCCCGGCTTTCGTGCGCATTAATCACAGAACGCTCCAGGAGAAGCTCACGCCCCATTTATTTATTTATTCTTCCAATTATTTATGGAGGCGACCCAGAGGCCTTGTCGTCGGATACGCACGAGCGGAGCATAAATATTTTGAATCGGATTTGCATGTCGTTATCTCGCACATAACGTTGCCGTATCTGCATTCAAACAAAAGTGGTGACCTTTAATTGACCTCATTCGTCTGAATGCGGCTTGTTCTTTTTTGTTTGTTTTTTTTTTATCTCCAGAAATGAGCGCCCCCCCCAAGCGCCTTGTTTGTTTGAACAGAATAATCTGCTAAATATGATTAGCTTTGATTAGCGGTAATGTGATTTACACTCGAGTTGTGTTTCTGAATGAAATGGAATAAAAAAAAAGTAAAAAAAAGTAAAACAAACAACGGAAGAAACGCCTGCAAATCCGTTTTAGCATGGGGTTGGTCATTGAAATGTACACCCAGTTCATGCTAAAAATGATGTTAATTTCAAATGCAAAGTACTCACCAAACGCTTCACCTTGCATTAAACAAGCTAGCAAGGCCTTAACTGTGAAATAGCTTGCAAGAGCTGGGATGTGACACATTTTGGGTTTGTGTTTAGCTCAGGAGTGCATGGAGGAGTTAAAGGGCGCCAGCTAGTCCTTAGCAGAAACGCTAGCGTATCGATCACTGAAAATGGAGGAGGGTTCTTTAGCAGCGTTAGCGCTAATTAAAAGCCCGTGTCAGGAGATGATATAATATGACTCTTTAGTTCATCAGCAGAAGGTGTGTAATGACAGCCGAAGGTGATCTCTCCCTCACACACACCTGATTAGCCGTAATGATCTGCAGGATTGGTATGGATCCCGCTAATGGAGTTGAGAGACTGTCGAAGGCTTTCGATCGCTACTGTTCCGAGATGACACTATAACACTGTATTGATCCGCTCTCCATTTTACATGAGACGTTTCTCACCTCCCTCTCCCATTATTTCCGGTGCGTAATGGTATCTTCCATTTTTCCTCCCGGTGTCAGCCTGCTGAGAGTTTCAGGTATGTTTACCTATGACAAAATACTTCCTAAATGACTCGAGATCGCAGGTTGACGGGTCAGCATATGCTTCTCGTAGTTAGCAAGACTAAACTGACATTAACGCCCGGAACAACCACGGTGTCATTGCATTTTAAGATAACCCGACTTTGAGGTTATGCATTTTGAGATTATACATGGCATCAGGAAGCAGTTTCTTGACCCTAAATTAAAGAATGATTTGGGACTTGATCCATGCATCTTGAGAACCATTAAACTATTCGGGCACTCCCCCAAGCCCTTGTGCTTTTTATTATTTGAAGCCATGTCTTAAATAAAGCTTTTATATGTTTGGAATTTAAAGTAGTAATTGCGTGGCCATTAAATGAAGCATTTCTTAGGAATAAAAATTAAATAAGGATTCCCAAGACCAACTCCAGCTTTTACATGGTGAGGTTGTATTAAAAAAAAAAAAAAGGCTCTTAATGGCTTTGCGAAACGCGACACTGTGGCATGCGGGTGATATTATATCTGATTGAGAAATGATACCAATCACCTTTAAATATGCACCTAAGTGGGCAATTTAAAAATGCTTTTCCACCCTTGCTAACCACTTGCGGTAAGTTTGACATGTACATGGTAGCTGTCAGTGCTGGTGTGATTTGGAAATGGCCAGGCTACCACACTTTGACAGGCACACAATCATCGCTCAGTTAGAAGAAGGATATTGTCGGCTCACGAAACTGGATTTTCAAAAGACCTTTAAAGAACAGACAACCGACAGACAGAAATTGTAGCTTAAAAAGCCAGAAGACTGATAATAATAGTAATTTACCAAAATTCCAAAGTCAACACTACAACTGTGAAAAGGCATCTGGACAAATGGCATCACAGGTGAGCGTTGCAGCTAAGAAAGCGCCGTCTGCACAAAAGCTAAGTAGGAAAGATTATGGTAATCGGCGTACCTTCAACCTTGTTGTACTCTAGAAGCAGCCTGTTACGATGGCTAAATGTAAGATTTTCTTTTTTTATTCGTAAAGATCAGGTATCAAGAGCTGGTAAGAAGAACACGGATGCTGATGTCTTCAGGTTTTTGTGTCTCTACGTGGCATGTCCGTCGTGCTTTTCGGGTGCAAGTTCCAGCCAACACCGAGACCTGATTTAATGGAATAGTGAATGCAGATGCAATACTGTACATAAAATTAACCTGCAGAAAGTCAATCCACGGAAGGGGAAAGGACGTGGGATGTGAAAGGCACGCATATGATTCTGGCAGCGTCCGTGTTCGGATGGAAAATCTCGTTGGAAAGGAAAATCAATGGAGATCTCTTTGGACGGGAAAGCAGTGGCGGAACTGCTTATTAGCAGCTGTGTATCCTTGTTCATCAGGTGGCCAAGCACTTTTTTGGGAACAATACTGGTTCCCCAACAGACCTGTTTAATCCAGGCAAGATCTCATCCAGGATTACTCATGATTTATAAGCAAATGGATCCATTGTTGCACTAAAGAATGCAAACTAGCTGGACCGGAAGAGGAAGGAGCCTAGAAAGTGTCCTGGATGAGACATGAAAATCCAACCAAGCAATGACTCCAGGCCTTGTCTTCATAGAACATTGTGGAGTCCAAATGGGTGGAGAAAACAGCGAAGATCCTATGGAACCATCAGATCTGAAACCGCAATGGTGATGGCTATTATAACCCAGGAACCCCACAGACGGACATAGGATGTAGCGAAGGTGGTGAAAGTTGCACACAGCATTGTCCCAATGGTGATGGGAGCTCCTGGGATTATGACCCAAATGTTGAAAGACTGGCTCCAACAGATTGCAGGAATGAGATCATCGACCTTGGTCTATAAAAACGCAGGCTAAGACGCAACAAAGATGCTTCTCCATCCCCTTGAACTCCCAGAAGGTCTTTGGTCGGAGGACCATATGAGGGAAGAAGAAACGTACAACAGCCACACCGCCTACTAGAAAAAATAATTTATCATTTGAAGAAGTAGAGCTGATCAATAAAGCATGTGTCTTCTGAGGACTGGTGCATTTGAACCTCTCAGTACAGTTTCAGCTCCATCAGCTGGATTCATGCAGATCATGAAGTGTCTGTCTGTGCAAGAGATCATCTTTGCCCACCATTACACACCTGCTGCTGATGAACTAGAGAATCATATTGCATTATTATAGTAGTAGAAGTACTGTACTTTACCCTCAGACTCCCAGCAGGTCTCTTATAGGAGGCCAGATAGTGATGAAAGATTTGAGTGTGAAGTTTCTGAAGTGAATTTGGTAGCACCACCAAGCGACTCTTTATTTTTATTTTTGGCTTCAAAACATAACTGCAATATAATCTTCCTTTCCATCCGTGAATGTCTGCGGGAGAGAGGAAATGACTTTTCTCAGACATTTCCCTGTAGAGAGAGATGTTTGAACCATTATTTCGAAATGTCTTTGCTGGTTTTCTTTGTTTTTTCACTTATTGAGTCGAGCTCAGCTAATCTTACCACTAGGAAAAGCACACATGCACAAAATCTACTATCGTGTATACATGTACAGAAGTATGACTAAACCATCAGTCAGGAAACTGAACATACACAACACCCATGACCAGGCATTTGATCAAATTTTTATTAATAATGAGATGACCAGTTCGTCATGCAAATACACCAGCAAAGAGGGCAACACTTTTACATGGTTCCTTAATGTTGATTTTGCATGTGCGGTGTTCCTCCGGGCTGGACAACAGGTCCCTTTTTTTTTTTTTTTTTTTTTTTTTTTTTCTTTTTCCCCCTCCCCGCTCTTCTCCTCCCTGTTGGTAATTTGCACACTTTTTCTTCACACCTGCTCAACGAGTGTCGACCTGCAAGTAGCCAGATGGCTCATTTGGCTAATGAAGAATGAAAAGGCCAAGCACATATCATCCCAAAGAGCAATTTTAAACATGAACCCAGTGACGGATCACCTTTCAGACCCACAACTGAGACCAGAAATAGTCTGTATTTTCACAAAAAGAGACCTTTGTGTTCTTACTTCTGTTTACAGAGTCTGTTAAGGCAGTGACCTAATGCAATGAGTTGTGTTGCGTTTGTCTAAAATTGGCCTTTCCAGGTAATGAAGACAAAATGCGTGTGCTTCTTATTTGAGATTTTCCACTATCGTAAATTACACAAATGGTGAGGATGTGCACCAGACATTAGATGGTAAGACCAGATAATAAAAATAAAAAATTTTTTTAAAAAAAGCAAACAAAAAACATTACTACCAGCCTTGTGTGCAGTGCGATTAGTAATTTACCATTTAGGGTTTTAGTGGTTTAGCTATGGTTAGTTATGATGACAAGGCAACATCCTTGATGTGGTTGGAAATGCCATGCTGAGCCACTGCTGAAGTGATGGCTTGCGAAGGCCTTTAGAGGCCAATTCAACCCAAGCCATTTTGCAAAGCATATTGCTTGCTTGGTGAGATCCTGGCGTAAGTGTTATGACCACAGCACTCTTGAATTCTGGAATCAGATTGGACAGATTCTGTAACAGCAGCATTGACAGTAATGCAGCAACAAATCACAGGTTTATATTAATGTGCTGGTTCGAAGACATTCATTTCAATTAACAACTCATTCGCAAGGACTTGTATAAGAAAAAAAATGGTAAACACTAAAGATTTCTTTGGTAAAATAGGCATTTCCGTAGCATTTATGGGAGGACTCTTCAGTGTCTGTGCCTTGTAAGGGTTCAGACACAAGTCATCGGGACAGACGAGTTTACACGTTCCGGTTTCTTGATTTTTTTTTTTTAAATATAATGGAGGATAACAAACTAATCACAACTTGCTGCGCAGAAATTCTAGTGTAAATTCCCTCGGCCTCAGTTCATTTCCAAACCTTTTTTTAGTCCTTAAATGGACAGAAGCTGATTAGTATACAGACTTCATACTTAAGTTTCAGCCTCCTTGTGACTGAATGTCTTGCTTTGCTAATTAGGGCCGAAAAGGCCATGCACACTTCATTCTGAAGGGCACTTTTAGAGCCAAATTTGGTGACAGATACACCTTGAGAGGTGAGAGGAAAACAATCTCTTATTACAAAGGTGAGAGCGAGCAGTCAACACCTTCATCGTCCCTGCTCGGGATCTCTTAATGAACTAATGAACTCTACAGCTCTCTCCACACCACCTTCTGCCTCTTACAGCCATATTGCGCACCTTAAATGACTCACCTAAAGAATATTAATCTACTTATTTTAATGGCAAGTGAGCAGTCCCTGCACATGTTATTAAAGTATATATATGTAAAGATGCTGCTCAGATTAGGCATCACTTGAGGGGTGAGGTTTATTTCTTGTGCCCCCAGAACAAAGGTGCATGAACGAGCTAAAATCCAACAGTTTTTAAACAGTTGTTCAAATGTGCTATGCGTCACATTTGGGATACAGCCGCCTCCTGCGTAAGCGTCTAGATGTGCTTGGATGTGAAAATGCCGTTAGCTGAAGTGTGAAAGCGAGGACGCACTGTGGCGGCGTCTCTGTGTGGGTGAAATCGAGTCAGAGTGTAACTTTAGAGCTTTGTCGTTGAGGGATCAATCATTCCCTCTGCCGAAGAGCCATGGGTATTTTTTCTGAGAATTGATTTGAAACGGGTCCAAAGGTTTCAGTGAAGGATGGGCAGTGCTTTTTTCTCTCTCTCTCTCAATCTCTGAGCTCTCCCTCATCTCATCACCCAAGTTTGTCCTTGAATGTGCTGCGACTCAATAGCAGAACTCAAGTGATGTGCACTTGGCGTGGCTTCCCCCTAAAAAGGAAAATGTGACTATTTTCACCAAGTGTCCTCAATGCTGAAATAGCATGTGGAGGAGAGGGAGGGAGAGGGCGAGGGAGGGAGAAGAGCGCCACACTAAACAAATTTAAATTAAAACAAATTAACACCTATTCTTCACACAAACGCCAATCTGCACGCCAAGTGTGCTTTTATCCACATCTTAAAAAAGTGTGAATATTCTGAAGTGGTGTTGTCAAAAGAGCTCCAGCCAAACAAACAGTCCCTGGCTGAATCCCAGACTTCTCTACTACATAACAGGCTGTGTTAGAATTGGTATCCTATCTGTGGTATTTATTTGGTACAGGTTGTAAACCACTGGGACTGTCTTTGAGTGAGACAAATGGGCATGTCAATGAGTGAGTGGGATAGACGAGTGTCTTTGAGTGGGAAAGACATAATGTCTTTGAGTGACAAATGGGCGTGTCATAAAGTGGAATTGATGGGTGTTAAAATGGGACAGATGGGCGTGCCTTTCCGTGGGAATAATGGCCATGTCTTTGAGTGGGACACGAGGGCGTGTCTTTGAATGGGACCGATCGGTGTGAGAGATTGGGACAGGTGAGTGCATCTTTGATTACGGCAAATGGGCATGTCTTTCTGTTGGACCTCAATACATAATCATATATGTAGGCCGTTTTGAATGCCACCGTGCATTATTGGTATTCATCTTCATCCACAGCAGAGCTGTCAGACTCTCCCACACACAGACACATGACAATGGATGGAACCGTACACTCCCGTGTAACTGTGCATGCTCTAATTTGTCTAGACAATGCGAGTTCACCAGATGTAAGCTGCCCTTTGCTTCATTAAAGTAGCGTCATTCCCTTCTGAAGCAATCGCTAAATCATCTGCGTTTTTTTGGCAGCTCTGATCCTGACTTCTGTAGAGGTCCCCTAAACCCTGCAGGGAGAGAGGGAGCCGTGGAGGAAGGATGAGAGATGAGAGGAAATTAACAGATTGTTTTGATAGCAGGATCCTGCTTGGTGAAGCTATACTGAGCGCTCAGTGATGTAATGAGTCATTATGAACATATTTACACCTTCTGGTCTGCAGCCGCACGTTAGTGTTACCATGCTAATTGAACATAAATCACAAATGGTAGAAATTCATCAGGCCATGTGGGGCATTTCCCCCCCCCACTCCCTACTCCCGGAATATTCTAGAACAGCTAAAGCGCACATTAATTTCTATAGGACTTACTATCCCTTAATTTTGATTTCCTACGCCAAGGCAATATAGAGCAATCACAAATGAGTACAAACTGGAATCTGAAGAAGAACGAAAAACTGGAATCAGAATAGCATCAAGAACAAGAAGAATAAATCTAGAATTAGACAATTCAAGAACTAGTATTAAAACCATAATCAAAGTAGACCAAGAAATAAGTTTAAATCTAGAAGAGAGTCCAGAAGAAGAACTAGAAATGGACTCAAACTAGAACCTTGATTAGAAAACAACCAAATCCGAACTGGAACAAGATCCAGGTAGAAGATCAAGCAAGGGATCAAGACTAACGTGCACAATTTAGAATCTGAAAGCAGATATTGAAAGAGAACTAGCAACAGATGCAAACTAGAACCTAAACTGGAGCAAGATCCGGAACAGATTAAGATCTAGAACGAGAATCAGAACTAGGATCAGGTTCTGACCTAGAACAACCAGGATCACACAGGAATCATTAACCAAATCTAAAGCAAGAATCTGAACAGCCAGAATAACCAGAACAAGATCTAGAAACAGAATCAAAACTTCAACAGCAAGAAACTCGAAAAGAACAAACTTGGAACCACATTAATAAGCAGATCCATAACAAGAACCAGGAGAGTAGAATCAAGAAGAAGAATCCAAACAGAATCTGAACTTTAACAGCCAGAACTAGAATAAGTAGTAGAAAGGAAATCATTGTTAGAACAGGCAAAATCAGAAACATCATCACAAATCAGACTTGGAACCATGACAAGAACTCAAAAAGAAGAATCAAAAGTACAGCAAGAAATTGGACCACAACAGCCGGAATAACCAGACATCGAAGATGAACTAGAACCAAATTAGAATCAGATCTTGCACAAGGACACGGTCCACAAACTTATAACCACTGTAAAACCCAAAACAAGTGTGCAAGCTGCATCTGGACGTGATGCCAGTTCCCTGTCTATTCACCTGCACTGTTTCTATGGAGACGCTATATCGACGCAGTAAAACGTGGATGCATATTCCCTCGACGGCACCCACACACTCCTCGTTCTCTGGCTTTGACTCGTCAGAGCCGTGTGGAACAAAGCCAGACATTTACAGACACTTACAGGGTTCTGATGAGGCGTCATGTGGCGTCACTCACTAAAACGTTCGCGTTCATGCGGACGAGAGAACGGACAACTCTAAAGCCTCACTATAGCTCCTGCTGGGATGAAATAAGTGAATTCATATGTGAGAGAATGTGGGTTCTCCATCCAGCTGTGCGCTTATGCTAATACTGAAATATGTCTAACTCAAATACTCATCTGAACACCAGAACAAGAACTTGGAATAAAAACCAGAATCCGTACTAGAACGAGAACCAGAATGAGAATCTGAATCATAACAGCCGGTATAACCAGAAACAGATTCAGAATCAAGAAGACAGCCAGAATCTAAAACAGACAGTCAAGAAACATGACCCGAGAACAAAATCCAGACTTTCAACACCTTAAAGTTAAACTAGCATCAGGTTAAAAAAAATATGAAGTACCAGAATAAAGAACCTGAGCCAGAACCTGAACCCCAAGAGCCAGTATGTAACAAGAACTAAAATGTTAATCAGAAGCATAATTAGAAGTATACCAATAACTAGAACCAAAATAAGAACTGGAAGTGGGAAAAGAACTAGGTTAAAAACAAGAATAGGTTTAAAAACAAGAATAAAACCAGATTCAGGTTTAAAAAAAGAACAGGGAATATATCTAAAACCTGAAATAAAATCAAGATATTGTGGAAAAACTCACTTGAACATAATCCTGGCTGAAAATCAGGACCATAAGAACCAGAACTAGAAACCGAATCAGAGTTCAAAGTCACAACTAAAAGCTGAATTTGAATCAAGAGCCAGAATCATGAGAAGAACCAAAACAAGAACTAGTAGCAGAATCAAAACTAGACCAAAGACCAGAACATTAGAACCATGAGCTAAAACCAGAATATGAATGGGACAGGATGTCAAACCTAGAACAATGGCTGAACACGGAATCAAAACCCCAAGAGGATCCAGAAGCAGAACCATGCAAGTGTGATAAGCAGGTGATTTTGTTTTCAGTTCCCTGTATTTTCTCCTCCATTTCACTTTTCCTCCATTAAAACCCTGTCAGAAGCTGTGGGTCAGTCATGTGCAGCTGTGCACCCTCTAGCTGTCAGTCATCCTCTCTCAGGAGGATAACCCCACCCCCTTATTCATCACCTACACCGTTCAAATCTGCCCTCATCTGTAAGGGAACGTCAGGAACGGTTCCAGAGCGGCTCTAACATGGAGGTGCAATGTAAAGTCAAACTCCAAGCTTTAGTTTACTTACACAGCTGTGTACAAGTATTCACCCCCTTGAAGTTATTCACATTTTGTAGTGTTGGGATCTGAAACTGAAATTGTTTCAATTAGATTTTTATTTGTCAATTGAACCAGAATTAAAACCAGCATGAGACACGGATCAAGAACAATCTCAAAACTAGAAGCAGAACAAGAACTGGAAAGAATGCCATAATCACAACTAGAGCAAGAACCAGAATCTCAACCAGTATAACCATAACCGTAATCAGAACTAGAAACTGAGTCAGAGCTAGAACAATGACCAGAACCCAAATTTTAACCACAAGAAGAACCAGAACAAAATCTTAAAGCAGAACCGGAATGGAAATAAGATCAAGAACACAACTGGAATAAACATTATTGCATAGATCTAGAACCTGAGCCAGATTCAGAATAAAATGAAGACAACCCAAATCTTCACACAATCTAGAACCCTGTCAAGAGTAGAACAAAAACACAAAAACTAAACTCAAATCCCAAATCAGAACAAGAACTAGATATAGAACTGTAATCGGAACCAGATTTAGAATGAGACAGGAAGCAGAATGAGAACTAAAACTCGAGTCAGAATCAGGATAAGATCAAGAAGAACCTAAACTTGAACATAGTACAGAAACAAATCAGAATCGCTTCAAGGAGTAGAAATGGAATTAGTACATGAAGTACGATTAAAATGAAATATAAAATTAACCAAAACAAGGACTAAAGCCAGACTCAGAATTGGACGAATAGAAACTAGAACTTTAACCTGAACCAGATTCTGAATATAGTTGAGAAGACGAACCAAAACTAGAACTCTCAATCATGAACCATGACAAGAACAAAAATGGAAGTAACGGAATTCATGGAATGGCATTGCGTAATTTGGATATAAAAAAGCTAACTGTATTGTTAGTTACAGAAAAATAGCTGTAATCAGCTTACAACACTTTAGTAAAAAAGAGATTATTTACATGATTATAATTATAAAATGCATAAGGGCTGCAACAACTTAGCAACAAAATCAGTCACAATCGATAAAAATAATTGCCAATAATTTATTAGATGAACTGCGTTATGAAGCGCACTCGCTACGTCACTTCATAAAGAAAACTGTTGAGCAGAAACCTCAGTAGGACTTTCTCTATGGTAGGAAACTCTTTACAGTACACTACCCTGCTGGCCTCAAGACACAACTTGTTTTAATGAGTGATCTCATTGGTTTGTGGGAGCGTGAGGAGAAGCATGATGTTCCTGCTTGAATTGCCCAGAACAGCTTTGTTTTATGCAGCAAGTAGTGAAGCTTTTTGATTCAATTAAGATAAAGTAAAAAGTTAAACTAGCCTATTTTTCTGACCCAGTAGCGCTGATAAAGGATTGTGTATTCTTAGCATTCACAGTATATTGTATGTATGTTTTATCTCAAGTCTCCATCTTATCGGTTCACAAGTCAATCCCCAAAAGAGTCGATTCACTGACCTCGGGCATTGAGAGAAATCTTTGGAGTCGATTCCACACATTGAAAATGATTCACCTCACGTGCGCGCACAGCAGGCAAAATGAGCAGCTGATATTTATTTTCTCTTTATTTTGAATGTCTTTTCAACAAATTTGAACAAATCATGGCTTGAAATACAGACACAGCTGCAAAAAGTGTGGTAACTGATTAAAAAAAAAGTGATAACGTACATAATCCCCTCACCTTGAGTTAGACTGAGTGTCTCATTTGGTTGCCATGGGCACTTGATATTCTTATGCTGTGGCGGGTTATCTGATAAATGACAATGTCGTAATTAGTGAACTGCTGTTTAATTAAGCCTAGGAGAAAAAGTTCTCTAGTAGTACTGATTAAAATGCTGCAAATAAATAGCTATTTTAAATAGATACTTTAATTTTAAATATCTCTTGTAGGTGTATGTATGTGTGCGTATATATATATATATATATATATGTGTATGTCTTCCCCAACTTCGGGTCCTCTGGGAGTTTGAGCTTCACATTTCTGGACAGACCTCAGTTGTTGTATCTGGGATCTGTTGGAGCCGCTCTCCAAGTTTGGGGGTCACAGCCCCTAATGCTCCTATTACCACAGGGACCCCTTTGGGCTCCACCATCTGCTCCAGTAGTATTCCATCAATTCGAAGTTTTCTGACCTAGGACCTTCTGTCTCTTGTTCCAGTAGCCCACTTTTCATCATTATGTCCTGGTCCCTCGACAACTAACGTGGACCTTGTTTTTCAAGTAACCCTTCCAACCCTGGTAGTAATCACCACCATGTTTAAAATTAGATCAAGTAGATGACGCCAAACACAATCCAGAACCATAATCACTACAAGCGCTATAGTCTACCAATGAGAACTTGAACCAGAGTGAGTTCAAGAAGAACCCAAACTTGAACACAATCCAGAAACCGGAATCGGAACCATGTCGAGAACAAGAACCAGGAAAGGAACTAGTAAAAGAATTGGACCAAGAGTAAGAACCTGAATAAGAATAAAATCCAACCTAGAACAATAACCAGAGCAACAGAATAAGAATAAAACCAGAATCAAGACTAGAACAGGAACAGGTAATATAACTAGATCGGAACCGCAAGAAGAACCAGAACGAGGAATAGAATCAGGACTGGTAAAAGAACTAGAGCTAGAATCAGTATGATGAAAACCAAGAAGCCAGCACCCTGAAGAGCTTGTGTGTGCGCTAATTAATGCTAGAGTAGCAAGGTGATGTATGGGTTCATTAATGCTAGGGGTGTGCGTGTGTGTTAATTAACAGTAGAGTAGGTGGATACTGTAATTGCATGCTGCATTTTTAAAAGCATCCAGCGCTGATTCATCTGTGTGTGTGGGGGAAAGAAAAAAGTGAAATTCTTTTTCTTTTCTTTTTCTTCTAATGTGCTCGTGTATTACATACAATGTAGCACGATCAAGTTACTATGGCGACCCATTTGTCTCACTATACATCACGGTATAGCGGTTTGGGACGCAGCCTGCAACATCATCTTGTCACTTCGGGATACAGAACGGAATTTATTTTGTGCTTCCTGTGCTGGTGCTATTACTTTTCCTTCCTTTTTTTTGCTCCAGTGGGATGTGTGATGGGAGCAAGCGTTTACACTGATCCGATTCCTCACGCACTCCGCGTCCATCGCAGCCCGCCCTCTGATGTTAATTGGCAGTGCTAATTATCGGAGCGTGCTTTATTAAGCATCGGATCTGCGGTTCTGCGGGTACGGGGAATAAATGGCTGTCCATTAGCGTCTCGCATCCTTTCACGCATTAGCTCTCTATTGATTTTGGACAGGCATTTTTTTCCCTCTTCCCTCCATCCTTCCATCGATCCGTTTCTAATGTGCGGTCACGGTGTGACCGTTCGTTATTCGTGATTTCGAGCTCGCATCCATTCTGCTGTCAGCGGCAGCCATATTTACTGGAAGAGCTGAAGTTAGTAAAAACGGAGTGTGTACATGAAAACACGCATCTGTATATTTTTAAGGTAAAAAAAAAAGTTCTTTATTTCTTACATCATTTCACACAGTGATGGTAGCTAACAATTTAACTAGCTATTTGCGTGTAGCCACTTTGATGATTTCTCACACTAGCCCGGCTGCCTTATTAGCTAGCTAGCCATTTAGGATACTCAGCATTATGTAATGCTAGCTGGCTAATTTCAAACTCGGCTTAATTCTCTCAACTATTTCTATTTCAATTATTAGAGAAGGAGTGAACCGGATGATATTTTAATATTGGATCACATTTGAGAAGCTAAACTAAAAAAAAAAAGTTCTAGGTTTTGGCAACTTAGGCTAATTGCTTTCTGTTTACTTCAAAACGGCTCTTTTGAATGTTTGAAATTACCTCACGATTTTGGCTAATGTCCAATTTTCAAGTTAATTCTATTCATTTATCTTCTGACTTCTTTGGATTATTATATAATTTATATCATTATAAAGAAGAAATAATTTCTTGTTTAGCTAGTTAGCTCATTCGTTTTTGTCATAGCATTTTGTCATAGTTATGCGCTGTTGCTGAGGTGATTGTTTTTCCCGCCAAAACAGATGAGGTTAAATTTCAACCATGTTCTCTTGGAGGTTGTGTGTGGAAACGCTCGCTAAACTTTAAAAAAGCTCAACTTGTATTAGCTTGCTAGCTTTTAAGTTTAGCGAATGTGCTTCAACTACCGCCTGTTTTATTTTATTTTATTTTTTGGCACATGCTAGCTTTAGAAAGCTCTTGGTTGGGCGATACCGTGCGACTTTCGTGTAATTTAGCTAGATTTATTTTGGCCAGTTACCCTCACGCTACGAAGTTCGGCTCCCTCGTCAATTCCATCAAAGCGAGCGAATCCTTCCTGCGCGAGCCGTATCGTCCTTCACGACACCGCCGTGTGCTTATTTATCAGCTAACACATGCTGTGTCCATATGTTCAGCTAATTAAATCACAGTGCTCTGATCTCCTGAATGAGAATGTGTTAATTACTGAGACTGCCTCTGTTTGCCTCATTCCTCCTCTTTGTTTATTCAACTTATTTTCTTTCTTTTTTCGCTTTCTTTGTCGTTTTAGCTAGCTAATATAAAACTCACTTTTGACTTGTCAGGCTAATCTTATTTGCCGTTTACTTGAAGACCAAAAGCTACATCTGCTAGCAGCCTAATTTTAAACATCGATCCTCTAGCATTTAGCATTCCGTATCGTTTAAAATTTTATAACACTGTTTTAGTCCAGATTTGGTTTCATACCCTTTAACATTTGCAATGAGCAATGAGCGCTTCACCTTGAAGGTCAGGTTTTGGCCGTCTCGAGCGCCACGCTCTGTCAGTCTCCTCCGCTACACCCTTTAAAGGGAAGGAGCCTGAGGCGCTGTATTTGGGCAGCAGCCAGACGCTCTTGTCTTTCTCACGCTGAAATGTCAGATGATGGAGAACTGCGGCCTCGCTCCAAATATTTTAATAACTCTGTTTAGATCCCATCGTGGCTGGAGACGCGTATAAATTATGGCTTGGGAAAAAAAAAAATGAAAAGAAACAAGGTTGGGAACACCACACACAAATACACCCCCCCCCCCCCCCCCACACACACACACAGCTCACTGTGTTCGTTGGTTTTGTGAAACGCTCTGATAAACCTGACAAGGCCGAAGTGATTCATCACCGACGCGCCACTGTGTTTCCTTTAACGGCCTCATTGTTTAGGTGAATATTGATTTTTATAGCCGTGTGCATTGCATCCGTAACAGATGTGTGTGATTGTCAGAGTGCTAACTAGCAGCAGTTAGGATTCATTAGACAACTTGTAGCAAAAGTACACATAGCTGGAATATGTGCCCAAGGTTTCCTTTCCTCGATTGATTAATACGTTAAACATTGCTACAGTACAATAATTTATAAAGATGCAAGAGTTCGTGTGACCTGTATAGATTTTTAGCAGCGTATAATGAAACACAAGCTGTACTTTAGAATATAATGAGATGAACCGTGACTAAGCTTTCTAAGGGGAGCTGCTTTTTCAGTGAGGGCTAAATTGCCTACTTTATTATGCAGGCTGTTAATTGTGTTAACATCGTATGATACAATACGCGGCATTGTTACAGCCCGAATATAGTATACGTAGTTAAAAAGAGAACTAATTAACGTGAAAAAATGTATTGAGCTGTAAGACTATGAGATGAGTGCTTGGTCAGCTTATCCGTCAAACACTCAGTTTCGTTTACATCGATTTACCAAACGCAGCGGCTTCGTGTTTATTAATTCAACAGCTCAGATAGAGAAACACATGCGAGGAAGCTTACATAAACCTGAAAAAAAAGTCCCGATCTCAGTATACCGCATCAGCCTTAATAACATTACCGACCTCCATCTCCGACCCATGCGGTTTTTCCCCGTTACATTTGTTCTACTTCACACCACTCACTCAATTCTTCTTGGACTTCTGGCTTTTTTATAAAGTTTACAGTTTAAAGCATTTCAGATTAAAGCGTGAAACTTTCCCAGCGAAACTCACTGACGCAATGTCGGACAATTTCGTTTCCAGCCGACGATGTCATAACGGGAGTTAGAGCAGCCGACCAATCGGCAGCTTCGCGTCAACCCGCTCTCAGGGGAGCCGCGCGCTCATTACCATCCAGGCAGACATCATTATGAACACACTCTGTCTTTTGGGTGTCTGTTTTTGCATCGTGCCTCAAAAATGTTAGAACCCTTAAGTCCCTCTCACGGAATGCTTAAAGGTTCTGAGTAGAAACCTTCAAACCGAGTGTTTCTTTGCCAGAAAGGGTTTGAAGTAAAACCATTCTAGGAAGCCTTGTTTATCAAATGTAATCCTAAAGAATGCCTGAAGAATGTGTTTTTTTTTTTTTTGCCTTCATCAATTTATATGCCTGTTTGGTCCAGACACACTGACACAATCTTTAAATAATCAACTCGTAAATATTTAACGAAAGCTGGGGACACACACGCACACTTCACACAAGTTAAGTGTGTGAAGATAAACACAGGACATCTCATGGTCTGCTTTCGCTTCCTTCTTTTGCACACTCTAGTTTCATCCATATTGGATGAAGGGTGCGAGTGCCCCCCTCCCGCCGCTTTAATTAAATATCAGAGAGACTCATTTCACGCCACATTCTCACTGCTGCTGAGTGTACACACACGTGCGCGCACGCGCACACACCTTAAGTAAGGCGCTGGGTGTTTAGTTTAAGCTGCTGTGTGTGTGTGTGCACACTCCGAGCCCTCCTGTCCCACCGTGAGATGAGTTCATTGTGCATTACTTAGCGGTGTTCTGTCCCATCACCCTCACCCCATGTCTTTAATCTCTGCACCGCTTAAATTTTATATTATATATAAAGTAGTGGAATGAAAAAAGAAGAAAAAAAATATTAAAGGAGCTTCATAGTGAGAGTGGGTATGTCCTGTGTATTGGCTGATCTAATCTTTATGTTCAGTTGTTCCTCCATTATTTACACACTGTTCATAATCGCATACGTCCTCCTCTTGTCCTCACACAAGAGATACATCCTAAACCTACATCCTAGACATTCAGACTTCAGTGTTGAGCCCAGAATCCCTAGCTGTAGAATCTGGGTTGAGGAGTAAGTCCCCTGCTCTAAACTCCTAGTTGAGCTGTAGATTCTGACTTGTGTTCAATCTTTGGATCTCTAGACCTAGTCAGTTCTTAGTCCTTGATTCTAGACCTAGGGACTCTTGGCTTGGCACAGACTCTTGAGATAGCATGTTCAGAATCCGAGCCGAGTACAGAATAATGTCCTAGCTCTAGTCTTATTCAGAGTCCAAGTTGAACAAAGAGTCTCTAGCTCTAGTGTCCGAATTCTGTCTAGAGTTGCAAGCTCTAAAGACCTAGTCCAGGGCTCGACAGTCATAGTTCTGTCCAGAGTTCCCAGCTTGAGACTTGTCCAGATCTGCTCGCTCAAGACTGAGTCAATTTGAAAGTCCATTACATTAGAGCCCTCATGGAGTCCAGAGTCCTGAGATCTAAAGTCTAACCAGTCTATCCAGAGTTCCTAGCTCTACTATTCAAGCCATATCATGGATCCTAATTAAATCCAAGGTTCCTAGTTCTACAGCCCCTAGATGTAGGTTGAGCACTAACCTGAAGTCAAGTCTATGGTCCCCAGCTCTAGAGTCTTAGTTGAGTCTACAGTTCATAGCTCTGGAGACTAAGTTCAGTTTCACTAGTTCTAGATTGCCAGATGGCTCCAGAGTTCCAAATTTCAGAGATCAAATTTAAGGATCGAATCAAGGATTTTCGCTATAGAAATCATGTTGGATCCAAAGGTCCTAGCACTAGAGTCTGAGTTGAATTCAGAGCTCCTAGCTTTGGATCAGAGTTCAATGCTGTAGCGTCTGAGATGAGCCCAGGATTCCTAGCTCCAGAGTTTGGGTTGTGTCCAGGGTACATGGCTCTAGATTTCTAATCGTGTCCAGATCCATTAAGTTCAGAGGTGTGAACTGTAGAGTCTTATATGAATCCAGAGGTCCTTGCCATATGGTGGGGGTATAATCCAGAGTGATAGGGTTCTTGAATTTCATGTCCATAAATCAATTTATAGATGAAACCAGTGCTCCAAATGTTAGAAGCGGAATCCAGGTTTTCTCTATAAAGGCGAGGTCAGGTCCTGAGTTCCTACCTATGGAGCCGGAGTTGAGACCTCAGTTCCAAGTTCTGGTGTCTGAATCCAAAATTCCTCTAGTGTCCTAGTTGAGTCAGGGGCTACCTCTTTCTAGAGACATCTCTCAGCATCTCATTCCATTTCAACCAGTTTTTGCTCGTCACCTCCAGAACCAGTTCACACCGAGCCGTACAACACGTATGCTGCTATCATGCCTCAACACTTGTATCATTATTTCTTATTATACATATATAGGCTGTAGCCCGCAGGCTACTATTAAAACTGGCCTGATGTGGAAAAAAAGCACACAAAACGTCCAGAAAGACCCTCAGGAAGAATACTCGCGCACTTGAATACAATAAAGTCTAGCACCTTAAAAGAGGCTCCGCAGTAGTACCCAGAGAGTTATGAGGACTACTACTAATAACACAAGCCTTTAAAAATATACGATAACAAATAAACCCATGTACAAGGCCAAAGTCTGTGAAAACTACTACTCTGTGCGTGGGTGTTTGTGTGTGTCAGAGCTCAATGTGCATGCCACTGTTTTTATTGGAGTTCATGTTGCACTATGACACCCTGTTATCAGGCTGTGGAACGAGTCATGTTTTGCTAGAGCCGGATGTGTAATTGCAAAGTGCCGCTATGTAATTTGTCCTAATGATTATTTACGATTTGCAGCGTAATCACGCCCAACTCGTGCATAATATCATTCTGATTTAATTGCCCTCTGTGGGAAATTCCTGCTTTTCCCTTTCCATTCTGTACTTCATTATTTTGGTGCGGAAATGAAACGAGCTGCTTTTTGTGCTCTAATTTGAATATTAATCAGCCGTATTCCCCCGTGCGGCTGCTTAATCAGAGGATTGAGAATATCGGCACGTTGCTGGACAAACGTTAAACGGGGTGGCGCGCCAAACCAAAAGCTGCTAATAAAAAGGCTAATGAGAGGTTAATGCCGAAAAGGAAGACGAGAACCTTGATTCATTATGCAAATGTGATTTAAGATGATATGCTAATGAGCACATGCAGACTTGTGTAGCCTCTTAAGCTCGATGCAGCGCTTAGCATGAAACATTGCTTTGAGCCAGCTAGCCAGCACTGCGCAAATATTAGTCAGTTGTGTATAATCTTAGCTAACATTAACAACCTTTTCACAACGTATCTACGGCTTATGATCAAATTTGAGATAGGCTAATGCAAATAGACATAACGTCACTGTTATATTTACTAGAATAACTACATAAAAATTGGGTGAGGATCTAGCTAATCGATTTACAGATGATGGTTAGTCAGTGAAGTTGTTAGCTACACACATAGCTAGCAATGCTTAAAAATAAGATGAAAGTAACATAACCACATTGTATAATTTCACACAAGGTA
>JAQQZU010000010.1:12675366-12687739 GCA_030068025.1 Parauchenoglanis punctatus
AGCTACACACATAGCTAGCAATGCTTAAAAATAAGATGAAAGTAACATAACCACATTGTATAATTTCACACAAGGTAATGAGCTAAAATAAAGCTATCATAAGTGTTAAAATAGCTAGTATGGCTGTCATAGGTGCTAACTAAATGAAACATGGTAGCTTGTCAAGTTAGCAAGTGCCATGATGTTAAATGAAATGTTCATTAAAGCATAATTCAGTAATCAGTTATATAAATTAAGTGCTTTTAAATTCAACTTGTATGTAATTTGTTTATTTATGTTTTTAAACATAAAAATGGATCCCAACACAGATTGTTCAGTGATTGGTGGAGTTTAATACACCCCCCTTCCGCCGCCATATCTGCTACCTGAATTAGTGTGATAAACAAACCTGAAGTGATGATTGAAGTTTGTCAAAACACACGCTACAACAGAACCGTCATGAAATCTCTTATCTTGTCGTTTTCACCCCGTCCATTATTTCGACGGCGTGGTGTTGACACGACGTTCAGCGTGTGATCGAACCTCTCCACCCCATTCGTCTTTAATTGTTTGTCTCTCGCGAGCATGACACGGGAGGCTGTGTTTCAATCTAAAACTGCCTAAAGATCAATTCTGTGGAGCGGAATAAATATCCCACCCTCGCTTTTTCCACAGCATGCCTTCAAAAATGGCTGTTAGTCAGGAGCTCCAAGGCAAGGAGGAGGGATCAATAGTGCTAACTGAATCACACGCGCGTACACAGGTTTCTGTTTTCAGCATCATTCTGAACAGACTACCCGATGTTGTACTGTCTAAAAACGCGAATTAGCATTGTGGTAAACGGTGGTTAAGTTATGGTTAACGCAAACTAGCATATTAGATAATATGCTAACACACAAAGTAGCTTTGTAATAAATATGCCAACACACACTAGCGTTATAGGGAATGAATTAAACAAAAACAAAACAGGATGGCCATTATAGTAACCAGGTTAACAGATGTTTCTTATAATGTATATGGTCTGATTTTGACTGTAAAGTTCAAAACGTAACGTTGTGATGTTTTCTTGGTTTCCCAAGGCGGCCATTTTTTCTGTAATCTCCAAAACCCAAGATAACGAACGAAACCCAAACATCCTGTAGAGGCTGCGATAAATCACCTCGAACTCTCCATAGCCAAGAAATGTGCGGAATCCTCTTGAGTAAAAGCAGTGTCAGAAAACCATGTTAAATATTTAATACTTTAGTGTTTGTTGGCTGAACAAATTCGACATCTGGCAACCGAGATGGGAAACTATGTAGCGGATATTAAGGCCGAGGCAAATAAACACACCTCTAGTGCACTGGATTAGTTAGGAATTCCTACTGCATTCCAAATGCTAGAGCTCATGGCTGGTTAGTGTTGCTCTTAGTATGTCGCACGTTTAATGGCGCCGTCCCAAATTCGTACTTAATATCTTACTAGAAAGTTCATTCTAAGGCTACGTCCCAAATACAAGGATTCATGATTACTTAAACTCCTCACTAGCGCATTTTAAGGCTTTGTCTTGAATGACAGACGTCTTGACTAAATGTCCCAACTAGATCTCTGTCCTGACGTCATGACTAGTTAGTGTTCACAAGAGAATGTTGTTCTTTTCGAGGTTCCGTCCCAAATTCTTGCCTAGCTTCTTACTAGAATGTTGTCCATTTTAGGGCTGTCTTAAATCGAATTTATCTGTGTCATGACTCTTTTCTCTCCTGTGTTTTTCAGTGAGTGAACAGAACCGTGATGACATCCAACACCATGGCACACGCACGCATGCTCCCGGACCCGCAACCCAGGCATCCGGCTGCAGGAACACACGCGGTACCGTGTCGGTTCTCGGTGCAGTATGTACACTGCTAATGTTATGGAGGTAACCCCTGAACACACTCCGGCCCCTGAACCTGGACGCGGTAAAGACTCTGTACCAAGAAACATTTTCTTCTCTCATCTATTTTTTTTTTACCCTGACTAGTGGCACATTTTCACTGCTGACTCTGACACTTGCTCCATAACACTACTCCTTTGTGTTAGGGGCCCTCTGGAGTCAACGAGGGTGGAAAAAAGAACCCAGAGACGCTCCTGACATTCCCTTACAGATGAGGGCAGATTTAAACGGCGTAGGTGGCGATTAAGGGGGCGGGGCTATGCTCCTGAGGGAGGATGATTGACAGCTGGAGGGCACACAACTGACCTGCAGCTTCTGACAGGAGTTTAATGGAGGAAGAGGGAACGCGGTGGCGAAAAACGCAGGGAGAAACATACGGAGTGTTCTGGAACACTGGTTTAATCTGATTGCTGGTGGCTTTTAATATCTGAATATTCATTCATGTTAAAATTAATATTCATAATCAGTGTGGTGGATTTACATTTATTCACAATTTTTACTCTGCACACACACACATGGGATGGGTGGATGGATAGATGGACATTGAGAGAGACTTGCCTCTACAAGCCCCGCCCACTCGGAGCATATTATACAATATAGATAGGTTGAGGAACAGACACATATAGGTGGTATAGACAGACAAAACTTACAACAACCTGCTTGCATAAGTTTGCACACCCTTTAACTAATTCTTTGTTGAAGTGCCTTTTGCTTGGGCTGATTTAGACATGCTTGATATATATTTTTTCTTTTTTCTTCACATTAGAAAGGGCTGCTGTCTAGCCACCCTACTCCATAGCCCAGACATGTGAAGAATGCGAGAGACTCTCGACACATGTAGGATACTTGCCAGATTTTCCTGCAGCTCCTTAAATGTTGCCGGAGGTCTCTCGACAGATTTCCATCTGATGTTTTTGTAAATCCTTTTGACCTGATTGATAACATAACCGTGATGTGTGCATGCTTTCTAAGCTCTGAAGCCAGAAGGATTCTAGATTTTCTTTATAAGGGATAAAGTTTATTCATGCGTCAAGTGACCTTGATTCGCTCATTTTGCTGTAAATGCATTCCTTAATCTATAACCTAGGTGATTAATGTAACCAAAATATTATACTGTAAAACAACCTATAAATATGACCAAGTAAGACCGCTATCTGGTTGCTATGCATAAGCATCACTTCGTTTACAGCTGCTTTTCTCCAAATTTGAGTTTCCATTATGATACCGTAAACATTATTGCTAATTTCTTTGGATTGGCTGCACCAAATTGAACACTTGATGCCATATTGTGTAGATAATTAACTGTAGATATCCAATAAAATCTTTATTTGGGCTGAAACAGACTCATTCCATTGACAGGTGTATGATTACTTTTGAATATAAGCTGGAATGTGATTGGATCATTCTGAGCACAGTCACATTATTAAAGGGCGTGTACACTTCTGCAACCAGATTATTGTATGTACCTTTATGTATCTGCCTTCTTCTCCTCGTCACTTCTTCAAATCAAATCTGTGTGGCGATTCACAAAACAACAAGCTAACGACTGTAGGCTTCTGATAAAGGTGTTAATATTGTTATAAAAGCTTTCATCACAGCATTTTAAAGTTAAAATTTCAGTGCAAACTAACCTCTTTAATATACGACATTCATTTATATAAACTGTGGAACAGTGGAATACAAGTTTCATTATGCTTTTGTTGATTCTTGGTACTATGTACCTAAAAAGTGTATATTACACATTTTATTTTTATTCTATTTTATTAACCTGTGTACTTCATATTTTTACGGAGCACATTAACAAACTAAATCCAATCTCTGTCTCGTATTTATTTCGGGTTTATAATGAGAGGCATTAAACTGATATGTTGACCTCATTCTCTGTGCGTCTGTGTGTGTGTGTGTGTGTCCTCCTGTACTGAGCTGATAACGATTCTGTGTAATAACACAAATCATTAATCCCATGAGCAATAGCCTTAAATTAGCCAGTTAGCCACATAAGCCTATTAGCATGAAACTATTTTTTTTTTGCCACCCACATGGAATTTCTAAATACATCCTTAGATTAAATGAATCCATTAAACATGCAAAACAATGTTTTTGTCCCGGAAGTTTGATATCTGTGTCAGTCAGTAATGAACCTTGGGAAAATGCTGCTAATTAAGTGTGTGAGGGTTGGCAACAGTGTTTATTCTGAGCAGCAATAATAATAATAATAATAATAATCTGTTAAACTCGCAAGGAGGAGCTTTAAATTTGCTTGAAGGCTGAATACATTTTTAATGAGTCTGTAAAAAGTATAAAACCCTGTCGTTCAGAAATGTAATATATGAGAAACGATGCCAGGAAACCGACGTTAATTAAAAGAGTACACGGATCACTAACAGTGCTAACAAAGCTGCTACATAAAATGCTTTTGTTTGTATGTATACTGTTATTCTCTTAACGGTGATAATACAAATCAATTAAACTCCAAATGAATTAGCGAGATAGCGCCATAAGCCTATTAGCGATGCGTTATTGTTTAGGCAGAATGTATTTTTCTAAATGTACCCTCAGAGTCTATAGTACAAGCTGAAAAGATTAAATGAGTCCATTAAACATGTGAAATAATTTCTCGGAAATATGATTTCTGCTAGTAAATAGTGAATGCCGGGAAAATTATGCTAATGGAATGCTAATTAAAGCTGGATGGGGATCGCTAACAATGTTAACGAAGCCCTAAAAATCCCACAATTTAAAAAAAAAAAAAAAAAAAAAATTTTCTTTCTGAGAGTTAATGATGGAATCAGTCAAACCTGTGAGGACTTGTTTTAAGCTAGACAGCTAGCCACACAAACCAATTAGCCTGTCAGTTTTACCCATAATGCATTTCTAAGTCCATCATCACCATACAAGATAAAGTGAGTTCATTTAAAGATGTGAAGCAATATTTTTACCTCAGAAATCCTTTTGTGCTAACAATGCTAATGAAGTGCTCAGAAATGCGCAGTGACATGATGTGGAAACGCAGTGGTACTTTGAAATCTTTAATAGGATTAATGAGTTTATTAGGAGTAGTGCCTAATTTCAAACTCATTTACCTCAGACTCTTATTAGCATGGACTTTGTTTAAAAGAAAGTGCATTTCTAAGTACATTCTTACACTTTAGTGGTCTATTAAATTATCGTTTTTCCTCAGAATTACATGTATGACATTGCTAATCATGCTAACAAGGCTAACACCAAAAGCTCTTTCTTCTCTTTGTCCAGTCACATCAGCTAGCTAGTTATGTAGCATTGTAACTAGCTGGTTGTGTAATATAGCATTGTTTTATTAGGAAGCTGGCATGATGATTGCCTTATTTGGCAAGTCGCACTCAAAGTTTTCAAACATTTGATGTTCGATTAGCCTCCATTTTGAAAAGGGTAACCTACAGAATCAAACGATAAAGTGATGCTTTCTGGATAAGAAAAGCCTCGAGTAAATAATCCAGCAGATTTAAGGGATTGGTTCAGTGTTTTCCTCAGAAATAAAATGTAAGAGATCACGAACAAGTACGATGCTAGCCTGCTAGCTGCGTAACTAAACCACTGGCTTGCTAAGTAGCTAGCATGGTAATTCCCTGAATCAGGAAAGCTTTGTTGGCCAAACAACTGTGTCCTTGTGCCTAGCTGTTTGCTCTGTAGCACCTACCACAGGGGAGGAGTTCGCAAAGGTCAGGGCAAGGGTGTGTGTGTGTGTGTGTGTGTGTGGGGGTGGGGTCTGGTCTGGGGTGGACAGAATGATTTGCAGAGATGCAGTCATTTGTATGCAGAGAGAAGAGCAGTGAGGAGAGTACACGTCCCTGGGAGGCACCAGTGTTGACTGTGAATTTCCCCAGCCTCACCTGCTGCTGTCTGTCAGGAATATCCACTGACAGGTGGAGGTGTGTGTGCAGAGAGCTGGATTTGGCACTTTGGTTGTTTGGCAACTAACTAGCAAACTAGCACTAAAATGCTCTCCGGATAAGCTTCTGAAGTCGACATTTATAGATGACTTGCTCCCTTGAGCAGCTTAAACAATGTTATTGAGGAAGTGATTAAGGGAGCATTTAGGAGCAGTATCAGAACAGGGCAGACATCTTGACAGGTTTTTTTTTTTTTTTTTTTTTTTGTGAATAAGGTCACTCGTATTTGGAACACAGTCTTTTAGCTCCACTCCCACGTCACCACCTTATTTTTGAAATTCATTAGCGCTGGAACCCATTTAGCATCTGAACCCTAGTGGGAACGGGGGAAATTGAAAACTCAAATTTAATTTTGCTCCTTTTACTTACTGGGGAGTTCGTCCCTCCCGGCTATTAGCGCCGAGCCAAAGTTCAATCACAATCAGGCTGAAAATGAAGGTCGCTAACAAAAGAGTAGTGCGCACTAGTGACCTTAATACACTCTAATATGGGTGTGTTCGCGCTCTCGCTCTCGCTCGCTTTGTTAAATAAATTGGCAGAGTCTAGTGAAAGAGTGGTGACGACGAAACCCTTCTCGTTATATACATTTTTGTGTATCAACAGGAAGGGATTGCCCTTGTCACACAGGTACAGCTTTTTGTGTAGTGTTAATGCGTTCACAGAGAAAGGCTGCAGCTTAATAAAAAAAAAGCGCACACACTGTAAAGGCTTAAGAGCTTGAAAATGTTCATAGTGAAAGAAAGGGAAAAAGGGGGGGGGTGTTAAAAATGAGTGAGAGACAAAGTCAAAAAGAGAGAAGAAAGAATGAATGATGTAGAATTTAAAAATAATGAAGGAAAGGACAGTGACCTTCTCTCTCTGAAAGACGAATGACGGGAAGAAGGAAGGATGGAAAGAAGAAAATGAAAGAAGAAGGAGAAGTGGAGTCAATGAAGAAGGAAAGATGGATGAAAGGAAGGAAAAGGCTCCAAAAAGAAAAGGAAATGAATGAACGGAAAAAGGAAGGAAGGGAGGTCGTTTCGAGAAACCAAAGGAGAGGATTAAAAACAAAGAAAATGAGACGGATAGGACAAAAAGGTTGTTTATGTATTTTTCCCCGTTCTGATGTGAAGCTCTTGACTTGTATCTGCATGATTTTAGGCATCGTCCTGCTGCCACGTGATTGAAACCAAAATAGAAGAAACAGGAAATTAAGAGGAGAGAAAAGAATGATGGTAAGAAAGAAAGACCGAGTGGTTGGTTGGAAGAGAGAAGGAAAAATGGGGGAAATGACATTACAGTAATGGATAACATTTGGTTTGATAGTTTAATTAAAATTGTAAAGCTCAGCAGAAGTGTACAGGAAGAAGCGCACGTCATTTCCTCTCTCAATCATTTTTGTAAAGTATGGGCAGTAAAGCGTGACGCTCGTCATCTCTGGCATGTGGTGGTGGGTTTTTTTTTTTTGTGTAAAGAATGAGTAATCATTTTTCATTTTCCATTTCACTTCCATATGGTGCAGAGTGAGATTTCTCCCTCGAGTCTTGTGCATTAACGTTAACCATCCATAATACCTCAGCACACTAACTCGCATTTATCACACACACAGTCATACAAACTGAAGGTCATACAGTTTCACCACGTCATTTACACAGCTTCGCAGTATAACGATTATCTGAGCCAACCTGCCGGTGTTCGGTCTCACCCGGGACTCTAGGCATGGACGCCTTCAGGGAAGCATCGGCGATCGGAAATAATCTGTGATGAACTGTTTTTCTATTGGCTGATTTGTAGTTGTTTATGCAGACAGTTTTGTCCCTGCGGATGGAGGCACCAAAAGTCATGTTGATATGAAAATGTCAGCTTGATCAGACTAAAAGGACAGACTGCAGTAAAAACCCATTAAAGTTGACAAATCTGATTGTGTCTCATAAAAAGGCCTAACATCGTGTCCCTGACTTAATTAACTAAGTATTATCCTCTCGATAAAATAGCAAGAGGAATCGGCGCCACTATTTTATTATTGTTGTCCTTAGAGACGTACTTTATGTGCCCAAGGGGGAAATGGCTGTTAAGTGAGAAATAACAACCAAACTGGAATGTGGTATCCTTTTTTTCAGTGCACTAGGAATATACTAGGAATGCTGGAAGCAATATTGGAATCTAAACTGGGAAACCGAGACACCGAGGAAAAACCCTGGGAAAACATTGGAACGCCACTGGACAAGGTTGCCGCAACAACAGGAACCAAGAATTCTGAAAAACGCCAGGCATATCCTGGAAAACACTGAAGTGTAAATATACTGGAATATTCAATATACTGAGAAAACATGGGGACAACACGATGGAATGTCCAGTGAGAAAAACTATTGCAAAAGTATTGGGAATATACAGGAACATACTGGAAAAACAGGAATATAAAGTCTGGATCCATAGGCAATTATTTATTTAAATATTGATATTACAGTGAAATGCTCAAAATGAGAGCCTTGGACTTGGTGATGGAGTTCAAATAATAAGGAAAATCCAGACTTTTGGGACACGCGGTGTATGCTGGGAAAACCTTGGAATACCCCTTGGGGAATCCACTGTTGAAAGAGAAGGAACACCACTGTGGCTAAATAACCTTTCCAGTAGAAATTGGGAAGTTAAGTAGAACACTGGGAAGCCACTGGAAAAATTTACACGGGAATATTTACTGGTAAACCATTCCAAACGAGATACTGGAAATGTTTTGAAGTGGTTTTCCACACTGGTGTTCCAATATGTATTCCAGGGTTTCTTTTAGTATGTTCCAGAATTTTCCTTGTGGAAATTGTGCTACGGTTTTGCCTAGGGCTGATTCCTCAATGTTTTCCCTCCGTCATCCCAACGTTTTCCCAGCTTATATTCTAATTTTTATTCCACTCCTTCTTTCCGTATTTTCCAGTATATTCCCAATGTTGTTGCACTGATTTTTTCTGAGTGGTGTTCCAGCATCATTTGCAAATGGCACTGACATTTTTTTTAAGTGCTGTACAAATATTTTCCCAATGTTTTCCAGTATATCCTAGTTTTTCCTAGTGTTTTTTCCCCATGTGATGAATCTGTTTTCACATGGTCCTCCCAATGATTTCCTACTGTTTTCCCAATATATACTCCAGTGTCACTAATTTCCAGTATCCTGGCAGTGCTTTTTTTTTTACTTCCAGGCTTTCCATTTGTTCAGAGCTATCCAAATATTTTTCCCAGTATTTCCACTATTCTCCTTACTTTTAGCAGGTTTACTGATTTTCCTAAGTGGTTTTTCCAGTGTTTTAATACATTTTAGTGTTTTCTAGAATATTCTCAGCATTTTTCTTGTTTGTTTTTTTTGTGTGTTTTTCCGATGTTTCTGCTTTTTTCCTCCAGTGTCACTGTAGGGTTTTTCAGTTGCTTATTCCAGTGTTTTCCAAGTTGTGTTTCCATTGTTTTTCTCAGTATACGTTCCAGTCTTTTCCAAAAAAATTTTCCCAGTGGTTTCTCGGTCATCCCAGGGAATTCCCAGTGTAGAATTTTTAAGATACCCATTGTTCTCCCATAATATTTCCCCTGATATGCTTATGCAATTTCCCCAGTACTTTTTATCCCAATTTACTTTTCAGTTTTAATTGCTTCTAGTTTTTTTTTTCTTTTATGTCTTTCCCCCTTCAAGTATTTTTCTCCAGTTTTCCCATTGCTTCCTTTTGTTTTACCCAATATTTTCTAGTGGTAATTTGCCAGCATTTCCCCAGTGGTTTTTCCTTTTCTTCCCAGTTTTTTTCAACCTTTCTCAATTTATTTATTTTTTTTGCTCAGAGTGTGTCTTCCTGTATCTTCCAGGGATTACTCATTGTTTATCCCAGTGTTTTCCAGTCCCATAGTTGTTCCTGTATTTTCTTGTTGTCTTCAGATGTCTTCCAGTGTGGTGATTCCTGATCATGACCTGTAGCCGTTAGCTGGTTTAAGGCTTTCATATATTTGCCTTTTGTGCAACCCTGTTGGCACTTTAATTGCTCGTAGTGCAACAACAGACTTTGGTTTGTGAAAAAGCCCCAATAATCTCACTTTTACATTTAAAATGCAGTCTACTGTCTTGCACATAGCTGACAATAAAGTCTAGTCTGCATCTGTGTCTTTGTGTCAAACATTAGCGTGTTATTACAGTAATACAACTGTGAACAATAAACACGAACACTGTGTGCTGTTCGGTACAGCTGGGAAATCCAGAGTGAAAACTCGTCTCGCTCTTATTGTCTCATTGTCACAGCAGAGATGCCCACAGAGACGCGCTGTCTCGCTGTGTGTGTGTGCGCTGAATATAGAGAGAACAGAGACACAAAAGCGCCAATACACGCATACACAAAGGTCTGTAATACAGCGGACGTTGAGAGAAAAATAACTGGTGTAAGTTCCGGTGTTTTTTCAAAGTTTCCAGCAGTTTTCCATTGTTTTCCCAAGGGTTTGTCTGTTTCATCACCAGTGTTTTATATGTTTTCATTCCCATTTTCCCCCTCAGTTTTTTCCATGTGCTATGTTTTGCCTTGTAGATTTTCCAATGATTTTCCCAGTTCTTTCCTTTGCATATCCTACCCTCTTTCCCAAACCCCAATCCCATTTTTCCCCAGCCAATGTCTCTATTGGTTCACTTTTCCGCCAGCATTTGACATATTTTCACAGTGGTTTTCAGTTTTTATTCAGTGTTGGGTTTTTTTTTTTTTTTTTAAGTCACAGCACACTTTTTAAGAAGTGCAAATCAGTGCGCTTTCCAGGTAGGTTTATCCATTCTATGGAATGTGAGTCATAGGCATAGCAATTGTTGGTCTCTAAGGTATCCAGCTAAGCCTATCTACAGCAGTAAGGTCAATCATGGATGCAGACAGCTTTGAGATGAAGAAGCAGGAGGAGAGCAATCAGAATCAGTCAGGCAAATCCACAGGTAAGAGAAGCCATATCAACTGCAGCATTGCATTAGGCAGCATGAGTTCATGTACAGCTCGACAGAAAGCTGGTTAGTTGTTAAAGGAGTATACTAGCTCTGGTAGGTCAAGCTATGATAGCATACAGTGTTGCTTGAAAGTTTGTGAACCCTTTAGAATTGCCTATATTTCTGCATAAATATGACCCTGAAATGTAAAAGTAGTTAAAGAGAACACAATTATACAAATGAGACAAAATATTATACTTGGTCATTTATTTGTTGAGGAAAATGATCCGATATTGCATATTGGTGAATGGTAAAAGTATGTGAACCTTTGCTTTCAGACCTCTTCTGCAGCAATAACTGCAACTAAACACTTCTGGGAACAGTTGACCAGTCCTGCACATCATCTGGGAAGAAGTAACCCATTCCTCTGAACAGAACAGCTTCATCTCTTGGTGGGTTTCCTCACATGAACTGCTTGCACAAAATATCTAGTGGATTAAGGTCAGGAATTTTTAAGAATTTTATTCTTCTTTATGCATTCTTTGTTACAACGACTTGTCTGCTTAGAATCGTTGTCGTGCTGCATGACCCACTTTCTCTATGAAGTTCACTGATAGATATCCTGACTTTTTCATTTAGAACTCATTGGTGTAATTCAGATTTCATTGTTACATCAAAGGTGGCAAGCCGTCCTGGCGCAGATGCAGCAAAACAGGCCTAAACCATGATACTACCACCTCCATGTTTCAGAGAGTGGATAAAGTTCTTATGCTGGAATGCAGTGTTTTCTTTTCTCCAAACAGAATGCTTCTCATTTAAACCAAAACGTTTTCTCATCTGTCCACAAAATGTTTCCATTAGCCTTCTGGCTTGTCCACGTGATCTTCCGCAGTCCGAAGATAGGCAACGGTGTCCTTTTTGGAGAGCAGTGGCTTTCTCTTTGCAACCCCGCCACGCACACCATTACTGTTCAGTGTTCTCCTGATGGTGGGCTCATGAACATTAGCCATTGTGAGAGAGGCGTTTTGTTGCTTAGAAATTACCCTGGGTTCCTTTGAAACCTTGCAGACTATTACATGCCTTGCTTTTGCAGTGATCTTTGTTGGTCTCCACTCTTGGAGAAGGTAACAATGGTCTTGAATTTCCTCCATCTCTCTGACTGTGGCTGAATCCAAACTCTTTAGAAATGATTTTGTAACATTTTTGCAGCCTGATGAGCAACAACTCTCTTTCTGAGATCCTTAGAAATGTCCTTTGTTCATGCCATGATAAACTTGCACACTTGTGTTGTAAAGATCAGACTTGGATCCTTGTCCTTTAAATAAAACACCTATGATTGAAAACATATATTGTACAATTACATACAGTTAACTGCTAATCTTCACATACTTTTGGGACTCGTGTATATGTACTATTGGATCATTTTCCACAATAAATAAATGACCAAGTATAACATTTTGTCTCATTTGTTTACTTGGGTTCTCTTTATCTACATTTAGGATTTGTGTGTAAATCGGATGATGTTTTATGTCATCCATCCATTATCTATACCGCTTTATCTGTCTTTCCCGCGAGGGGAAGCTGGAGCCAATCCCAGCATCTTCGGGTGAGAGGCGGGGTACACCCTGGGCAGGTCGCCAGTCCACCACA
>JAQQZU010000010.1:12687839-12706894 GCA_030068025.1 Parauchenoglanis punctatus
CATGCACAGGGAGAACATGCAAACTCCACACAGAAAGGCACCCTGGGTGACCCGGGGATCGAACCCAGGACCTTCCTACAGTGCTAACCACTGCACCACCGTGCCACCTGTTTAATGTCATATTAATGCAAAAATATAGAAAATCCTAAAGGGTTCATAAATTTTGAAGCACCACAATAACTAAAATCCCAATGTTAGGAAACTGGAATGAGGATTCTGCATGAATTTGCATGATTTTCCAGTGTTTGGGTGTCAAATGTTTCCTCATATTTTCCCTGTGCATTTTTCCAGTGGCTTTCCAGTATTTTCCCAGGTGTTTTAGGGGTTTTCCCAGTAAGGCAGGTGCTGTACTGTGGACAAAATAGGGGTAATCTGGCTGCTGTATTCTGGACTAACTGGAGCTTGTTTATGCATCTCTTGGAACATCTAGCCAGCAATGCATTACAATATTCCAACCTAGAGGTAACAAAAGCATGAACTAGGTTTTCTGTATTATGTAACCACATTTTATTTATTTATTTATTTATTTATTTTTATCTTGGCGATGTTTGAGATTAGAAAAGTCTGTACTAGTAATATTATCTAATTGAGCTTCAAATGACAGACAGACAGGAGTCAGATCGCACAAAGGCCTTTCACTGCTGGATCTGATGTAACTGAAAGGTCATTCCGAATTAATGCATAATCAGAAATCATTTCAGTTGCCTCTGGTTTTTGTGGAGGTACTTCTGGAATGAAGTAGGACGAAGTTACTTAGCAGCTAGTGTCTAATGGCCTTTACATATTCCTCAACTTTATTAAGCTGGTGTCCTCAGCATAGCAGTGGAATAATGGGCAAATACCCTGTTTATGAATAATTGTACCCAGAGTTAATATATACAGGAAAAGAGCAGTGGGCCTAGAAGAGAGCCTTGTGGAGAAATCACAGTTAGCATTTACTGATAACAGTCATTCAAATAAGACTTGAGTCAGGAGAGAGCTTGTCCCTCAACAAAACTTTCCAGTCTCTCTTAAAGAATACTGTGATCTATAGTATCCAAAGCTGCACTGAGATCAAGCAACACAAGCAAATGGGTACAACCATGATCAGAGGCCAGTATTGGGTCATTTACTACTTTAACCAGCGCTGTCTCCGCAATGTGGAGAGAAATATTTCATCTAGCTTTTCTTAAAGGTAAACGGGGCATTTGATATGGGTTTATAGTTGTAGATAATTCATGCAGGTCCAGATTAATTTTAATGTTGTTGATGAAGATAAAAGAGATGTCTGGCTTGGCTGTGTCACAGGGTCAGTTGCTGAGCAGAAATATTTTGTCCATGCAATTTCCTGTGCATGGCAAATTGATTAATAAGATAGTAAGAAATTTCAGAAAAAAAACCTCATCGGTTCTTGTATCGTAAAACAACACACCCCTTAATAAATGAACAAAAATTCATTTTTAAAACGAATATTGTTTTTCCTGAATGACAGCTTTAATATGCATAGCAGCCACAAAGGACTGTAATCAGATTAAATAGCACGTATTTATTAAGATTAAGTCTTATTCTATTCCAACAGTCTTACGCTAATGTTTATCTTATGATCTATTAAAAGACCATTTCAAACTTAAGGTTTGTTTTATTTATTTATTTGTTACTACATTACTATATCTACGTAGATATTCAGTGCATAAACACTTTAAACCTAAAAATAATGGCCATAACTATTTTTTATTTCCTAGTTCTTCTAGCACAGTGTAATACATATTGATGTTGCAAGTCAGGATTGTGGGCACAGAGTATGAAGGCTATTAACCACTGCTGATGCCTCATGATTCATGTTATGATGATTAATAATTGGGCACAGGTTTAGTAAGTGTTTAATGTGTTTGTAATCCTTAAGCTCACTGTGCAGAATTCAGTGATTGAGAACAGCTTCATGACCTCCATTACTGAACTGCTGCAAATAATCAATACATCAAACACAGCGCAGCATTTTAAAGTGGGATAAATAAAGAAATAACTCTAACATACATTTACAGTTGCGTTGGAATGACACCATTGGAACTATTTTTAAGTCAGTGTTTCTGGATTCTGATTGGTCAGAAGGCATCGATTCATTTTCTATAACAGCGCCTCGGAGAGCAGAGCAGCGGCGTGCTATTTTTACGTATTAAACTGTGAAATTTTCCCTTTGAATTACACCGACGTAATGTTTCTAAATGCAATCTGATGTCATAATGGTGCCTATCCAATCTTTTCTTTTCTTTCTTTCTTCTGTGATTATGAACAGGATGCTCTAAAAACCACACACAGACATTTCATAAATACAAAATGTTTGTTTTTTTTATTTTTTAAATTGATCTTTTCTTCATTACTGATCTGTATACAAGAGAGCGTAACAAAACCCAGATATGCAATCCTTTTTTGATTTTTTATTTATATATGTTTTTCTTTTCATTAAAAAAAAGAAACGTCGTAAGGCATGTCTGCTCGTCTAAAATCTTCCACGATCCTTCATGACACACTTTAACTGTGATGTAAACGCAGATCAAGTCGTATACAGCCATAACCAATATTAAACTGAAAACCAAAGTGGATTGTGGGTGTGGGGGGGGGGGGGAGCGATGAATAATGCATATAATAATAATTAGGCTTCTTTTTCTCTCTGCATCAGCAAAAATGAAATGAAACAGAGCCGGAAATATACTCAAACACAGAAGTGTGTGTGTGTAAGTGATTTAGGGAGGAATATAGGGAAAATGAGTGCGTGTTGTAAACAGTATGTCATCACTGTATACAAAGACAGTGATAGCATAGTATAGTACAATAGTATAGTAGCATGGTGGTTTGGAACACAGCCATAAGCAGTCATAAGAAAGTGTTGTGATGCTTGCTAAAGGCTTACCTAGCTGAGCTAACACTGCATACTTAACAATATATACCACAGACGGTGGTCTTATTTGTCAGAATATTTAGCATAGTGATTTGGGGCACAGCCATGGAGAGAGTGGAACGCTTGCCATGCACTGTGTCTCAAGCTACCTATTATTGTGCCGTAATATGTTGGTTACATTGTTTGCAGTATAGTAGTTTGGGATTCTTTAACCACAATGAGAATTGGGATAGAGCCAGATTAATGATTGTAGAACAATGACATTTCGGAGCGTTCCAAGGATTCCATAATCATGCTGAAGGTAGCCGGAACCACACCGAGGATTCTAGAACCAAACTGACAACAAACCATAATAATAATAATAATAAACAAACCATGACAATAATGATTGTAAAACTGCGCAGAGGATTCTAGAATCGCACGGAAGATTCCAGAACCTTCACAGAAAGGCCGTAGAACTTTATTGAACGCAGTTTGCTATTGCAGGATCACGGGGAATCCTAGAACCACAACGGGCATCTCAAAAATGAGGTGCTGATCCTGGAACTTGCAACAAGCATTCTAGAATCATGCAGCAGATTCTAGAACAGCACTGAGAAGAATCACAATTTCAGATTATTCTAGAACCACACTGGAGATTCTAAAACCTTCACAGATGGGTGCTAGAATCACATTGAAAATAATCTGTCCATATGGGATCGTGAGGATCCTTGATCCTCACAAAAAGATGAAAGAAGGATTCTAGAACACACAGATGATCTGAGAACACATTAGAAATGACTCCTGAAGATCCTAGAACCACACCATGGAATCCAGACCCACAGTAAGTGTTATAAAATCTTCACTTATGGGATTATGAGAGTCCTAGTAAGTCCAACAAGCATCTTAAAACTGAAGTGTCGACCCTCAGAGCCTGCGCTGATTATTCTAGAGCCCTCCTGAAAGGATTCGGAATTCATTGTAATGACGGAACTGCAATGATGATTCTAGAATCACCTAGAAGCACTGATGATAATCAAATACCAGGGGATACTAGAAGTTCACAGAGGATTGTTAAAGCTGTTTAGAATTGTGTTGGGGGAAAAAATAGACTTCTAAAGAATTATTGGGATTCTATTAGAATAAGGATAGACTGCAACGATTCTAGAACCCACGCAGCTGGTTTTAAGATTGACAACAATTTACAAGATTCTGAGGATTAATAAATCCACACAGGACAAAAATCTAGAATTCTGAAACCATAATAATGGTCAGACATCTGGCGCGAAAATTCTAGAACCACATGAGATGAAAGCCAATCTGGAGCCTTCAAACGAAAACATCAAACGAAAGCCTTCTTGAGCCAATCTGGAAGATTTATAAAATTCACGGAGGCTTCAAGGGCGACATTAACAGTGATTCCATGTTGGGGGATTTTGATGGCTCTGGAACTACAATAAGGATTCTAGAATCAAATGAAGGACTTGTATACAGCACTTGGGAATACAGTGACGCTGCTCTAGAGCCCCACTGAGGATTCGGAGCAATAACAGAACCACACAGTGGGTTCTAGGACTAAGGAGTTTTGGGTCACTGTGAGAATTCTTGAATTTTCCAGTATATGGATGGAAAAAAAACCACAGTTTGAATCAACACTAAATAACAACGCTTTAAAGGGGAATTCAGGTTGATTTCAGCCGAGCTTTTGGAGCTCCCCCTGCATGTTCGGACTGTACAGAAGATTTAAAAGTGCTTTTAGAACAATCACCAACTGATAATGCTGAAAATGCGGATGAAGATTGTGATGAAATTCACATGTATGCTAATATTCTGTGTATTTGCATATCAGTGTGCATGAATTCAGTACAGGTTTTACATTTATTTCAGTTTCTCTCTCCTTCCTTCCTTTTTTTTTTTTTTTAAGAATGTGATTAAGTTGCAGTTGTGGCGTGTGCGTGCGTGTGTGTGTGTGTGTGGTATTTTTTGCTGTAAGGTCAAATTTTGTGCAAACACAAACTTTCCTTTTTTTGCGAACTCAACGTAGGAAAAGTGCTGAGAGAACACACACACACACACACACTGACCGGTGGCAATCTGAGTCCCAAATGGAAAGTGCCAGAAGGCCATACGTACTCGAGGGAATACACACATGCGCCCGCACACACACACAGTCAAAAATGAGGTGACCTAGTAAAGTGTGTGATTGACTTTCTCCTTGACTTTCTCATAGTGACATTTAATTTATCTCAAAAAGAAGAGTAAATGAAGTCAGGTGGTGTCGATGGAAAAAAAAGAAAGAAAGAAATTGTTCAAAAGAAACAGCTCATGTCAGTATTCACAAATTGATGAGACGTTCATTGGCCCGTATGTTACTCTCTTTAAGGTCGTTTGTCTATAAGGAAGAATTTGTTTTACTAGTTTACCATTTAGTATACTGCTAGCCAATAGATAGTTTGCCCTTTTTTTTTAAGGATAATTTGCTAACTTTCCCAAATTAACGGTGAATTATGTGGTAGTTTTTGAGTTTCTTATGTTTTTTTTGTGCTTGTTTTGTAGTCTTTTGCAGAATCGTTTGTATTTTCATACGGGAACTTTTTTTTTCAGTTACTTTGCCAATTTGCTTAATATCGAATTGATTCTCACGCTTGTTTCTTTCTGATAGCTTTTTTTTTATGTTCATTCGCTAATGTATCAATGTTCATTTTGGCAAGCGTTTTAAATGTAGTTTTAGTCTTAGTCGCTCACTGAAAACCGCGATTACATTTTAGTCATTTTTCTTTTTGTCAAGATTTTGAAAACTCAGTTTGAATGTTTTAGACCTAATTTTCTCTGACAGGTTCATGATACTAGTTACAAGGTTGCTGGGTTATCCGGCCAAACAAAAGCCAGCTATTTCGTCTCGTCTGTACTCGACAGGGCATAACGAACAATCACGATTTCGCCGTAATTTTCGTTTTGTCAAATATTTTTTCGTTTCCGTTGTTGAAAATTTACTTCGTTTGCAGTTGTTGTACACTCGTGTATTTTTTATTGTAGTTTACACACGTCCCATTTTGCCTTTTATTAGTGGTTTGTCAATTTGTTAGACTTTTTTATTGTTTATGGTACTTTTCCCATTTATATGGTAGTATTTGTCGTAGAATGTGTTTGCATTGTAAAGTAGCTTGGCAAATAATTGGCAGTTTAGTGGGGTTTTTATGGTTTGTCCATTCCGCACTTTTTTTTAATGGTAGTTTGCTGATTTGTTGATGTATCTTAAGTCGGTTTCCAAATTCGTTAGGGTTGTTTTACGGTTCTTTGCCCATGTGTCCGTGTTTTATATAGTAGCTTATCCCTTTAATGGACATTTTTTTTTTCTTTTTAATGTCATTGTTAATGTTTTTATTTCTAAGAGTTTATATGTTAATTTGGCCATTAAATGCTAATAGTTTCTCATTTATGGCCTTTATGGCAGCTTGCCCTTATACAGTATAAGTTTTTGGGTTTTTCTTTTTTTTCTATTAGTACTCTGGCTTTTTCTGAGTGTCATTACGTTAGTTCACAGATTTGGTATTGTTCCAGTCTGCCCATTTATTATCCTGTTTACAGTGGGTCTGATGCAAGCACTTAGAAATCCTACACAAGTTAGCGAATACTGACAAGATTTTGTTTAATGTCACAACGCTGATATGAGGCGTCCTTCATGTAAAGGGATACAAAATTCCTCGGATAATTTCTCTACAGCGTATTTAAAATGTGAATGGACTGAAAGTTTTTTTTTTTTTTTTTTTTTTTTTTTAACACTTAATCGAAAACAAAAAAAAGATGAAAGAATTGACATGAGATATGATGTCATGCATTCACAGTGGCACAGAAGCAAATATGATTTATGCTTTTTTTCCAAAAAAATCTTTTTATCATTCCTCCTGCTCATGTCTCTGTTCCTTTGTGATGGGTTTGGAAGAGATGAATCTGCATCTTATATAGATATCTCTCTTTTTTGAGGTTCTCAGCTTGCGCAGTGGATATAAAAAACACAAACAAAAATAGATTCTTCAAATATATATATATATATATATATATATATATATGTATCTATATATATATATTTATCCTGTAACCTCACTGAAAGGGATCTGAGGAACGTGCTGCAGCATTCCTGTCTCTTTTGTCTTTTGTTTTTTTGTTGTTGTTGTTGAAGGAACGAGAGAAAGAGGTGTCATTTGAGGATGAAGCTGCTCTTTGGAAACAAGCAGGATGCAGAAATTTTGCGTTCTCTCTCTCTCGTTTTAGCTCACTATCTGTCCTTTGGGTGTCAATCCTCATGCTTTCCATTGTAAAGCCCCGTGGGGGTGGAGCTAACAGTGTGGGAGGAGCTAAACCGCATCATAAGGCGTCCGTTCCCCGGCCAGCCATTATCTCCACCAGAACTGAAGCAGCGTGACCGTCATTAAAGTGATCGGTGAGGCGATAAGGGGCGGAGTCTTGTCAGTAGGTCTAAGAGTTGTGGCTTTATCGGACGCAGGTTGTAGAGGCGTGGCCTGGTCTTGACGCCCCACCCCCACCGCTGGCGCCTCCGTACTTGTGAACTCGAACTCGGTGGTGTAGCCGCTTCCACTGCCAGAACCACTGACCTCGTCACCTGAAACAGATGATCAAAACTGGGGTTAGCAATGATTCAGTGCCAAAGACGGACATGATATGTAAATGGAGAAAAGAAAAAGGGTGAGAACTAACAGCGCTGGAATCATTTGCAAACATGAAATTTTTTTTTGCACACAACAGTCGTAGGCCTGTAAAGGTTAAATGATATATATATATTTTTTTTAAGAGGGAGAATAAAACCTAGTTCAGACTCAGGAAGTCCCCAGCGAGGACCCACTTCATCTGTCCGGTTCACAGAACTGCTGATTAAAGTGCAGGAGTATTTTACGCTTTTCCCTCTCCGCCCACACGAGTACAGGGCGAAAACACATTCTGGGTCTTTAGATCGGCTCAAGATCAGAGGATTTTCTACCCAGGATCCCCCACTGACATTGCAATTAAGCTCACATCCAAGTAGCAAAATTGCCTTTGCGAGGCCAAATTAGCGGTCAGACTGAATGTGAATAAAATGGGCCTGGTGAAAATGTCAGCTCGTTTGAATGTCAAAGGACAGGGGAATCAAAGAAAGATTCCAGCAGCTTTGCAGCAAGTCCATCGAATTGGAAAACAAAATGGAGTAACTGACACTCCAAGCTTTCTCGTCGCTGTTTAATCAGTTAGCTAACGGTAAGCTAACAGTCCCTCTCATTCATTGCACGATTTTTGCTCGACCCCAGTGAATGTGTGATTATTTCCTTGAAAACTCGAAACATTACACCATGCAATCCAGTTTTTTTAGTAAACCACAAACTAGCATTATGAAAAAAAACCAAGCTATCGAAGAACTCGATTTATAGAGTTAAACAGGCTAAAACATAAACACCATTCATTTCAGCAATCTAGACCTGCTGGGCTAATCCAGGAACTAGCATTACAGTAAACAGGGCTGACTCTCAAAATATGATCAACGTGAACGTGCTAACTATTTAACTAGCATTCTAAGGTATCGGCTAACACTATAAACAAACGCAGACTAGCATTATAGTAAATCTGCCAACATGGAAATGAGCACTAGCATTAGTGCGCCATCTTCGTGACACAAGTAGTGCGTATTACTGGAGTCCTGGAAGGAGATGTCGTTGCCGTTGTAGGCGCTGCGCAGTTTGTTGGTCATCACCCTCAGAGCCATGATCTGCTGCCGGATGAAGGTGTCCGGGCGCGTGATGTCGATCTCCACCTCTGGATTACTCTGCTGATTGGTCAGGCCGTCTTTCACAACCTCTGGGAAATACCTGCACATGACAGGAACCAACTTTATTAACCCTTAAACACCAAAGAAGCATTTTACTTCACTCTTAAACACTCAAAATACATCACAGTTAACAACTTTTATTAACCCCTAAGCACTGAATGAATACCGGCAGCACATCGAAAACTTTATGTTCAAATTGAACATTAACCCTTAAACCCCGTGGAATTACATACAATGCTGAGGAAATACCTATTCATGATGGGAGCCATTTTACTTTACTACCTAAACACTAAGGAAATAAGTGTACGTAACAGGAAACGACTTGGGTTCCAAACCATGGCAATCTGAGGCAGCAGGCTAATTTGCGCTAATACACAGTAAACGGGAATGCTTCACCAAGCTTGCTAACACTGCGTGCTAACTAGTATGTTCCCGATGCGGTGTACTATTCAGACACACTATTTAGTGCGTTTAAGTTTGGATTTGGGACACAGCCCATGGAAAGAACTGAACACACGTACACTACGTCAACGTACTGAGTAAACGTGTGTCAGATATAGAGAATGCCTGACCCTCATTTCCTCATCCACCTTCTTTAGAATCGGTAAAACACCTCCTATTCAAACACACACAGGCATGTTGACACGTATGTACACTGTCATTTGGCTCGGTGTTTGTTCTTGTTGTGAGAGAGAGCGACAGATGAAACAGTTTGATTTCTATTTGCTCCATCTGGTGATGAGAGAACAAATGGAGAGATGCCAAGATGGCTGACTGATGGAAAGAGACGGATCACAGGAAGACAGGCTGGCAGTTTGACGGAGAGAGAGAGGGAATTCAACTCAATTAAAAACAATTAAACCCTTTAGCAGAACCTTACTTTGCTCCAGTCTGACAATATTGGTCTCAACAATGTCAATAAAGTTTTATGGAATTTGAATTGAATTGAATAAAGAGAATCCATTCTAACTAAAAAAAAAAAAAAGAGCTAACCATCTTGAAACAGCTGTTTTTCTACTTCTTTATTACGGCCATAAAACTGCAGTATTGTTTGCAATAACTGTATCAATAAAGCTTTCCGTAATTGAACCGAGATGAGAGACAATCAAAGTCACTATTTCATATTGTTATAGCCCAAGTTGTTTACGCTTTATCGGTATACTTGCTAGTTATGTCGATGAGGCTATATGGAAAGACGGCGAGACCCAGGGATGGCGGGAGACTTGGAGAGAAAGAAAGAGAGCGAGACAATTCGATCCGGTTCATTACGAACAGTTGATCGTCTTTAGACTTGTTTTTTTTCCCCCTTTTTATTGAGTAATATTGTTTTCAAAGAACATTCAGGGATTGAATGAGATGGAGAGATGTTATTTTTTAACACTTTGATTTTTTTCTGAAATTGAACCGAGAGAGATAAAGAGCAAAATAGACAGTTCGGGTCAAATGCTTGATTGTGTTTACTTCTCTATATCTCAGGAATATTGTTTTTGGATGGTCGTGCCAATAAACTTATCTGGAATTGGATTGAAAGGATAAAGAGAGTCAGAAAGACAGAGGCTTAGTGAAGTATAACCAGGATCCGCATAAACACCAAGCATGGCAGCTGCATTATGGCTAGTTCTGCTAGCAGGCTATGCTAAGTGTAGTGTAAAATCAGCCATACTTAGGTTTTTCTATTAATTTATCAACACAACTGTGGTAAATGTTGACATTCCGGATTGTTCTGTCTCATTTCTCCTGTCACTGTATCATTACTTTGTCTTTAAAAAGGAACTGATTTGTGTAAACATGGTTACAGCTAGCTCCCATCCCTGTAATATGTACATGTAACCCCTGCGAATGCAAACTGTATTTTATAGCAACAGCTAGCTACCTAATTAGCTAATTACCTATGCTACATTCAGCCATGGGTTTACTAGGAGATTCTACATGAATAGTCCATTCTTGCTGTAGCATCCATTGAGTCTAAAATTGCATTTTAATTTGAGGTTCACTTTTTAAACTATCTTCATAACTGGCTGTATATCAACTGTTTTGCCATGTTGCCTAGCAACAGTATTCTATCAACAACTTATAGCCAAGAAATAACTGGAGCTATTCTAATGCTAAAGGCTAGCGTCTTTTATTTAGCAAGCGGGGTTAGCTAGCTAGCTAGCTAGCTGAGAATACAATACTGTCGATCAACACCTATCTGTGCTTCTGTTCCAAACCACCACTACTATTATATAAAAATGCATGCCTTCAGACCGTGTTATTCGGTCCTGTTTTGGTACGGTACTGAGGTAGCATGGGATGCCGAACACACCCCACGGTTCTCGTTCAGAACTCGATTCACCTCTCAGTCTTTCTGAAGGAACCAAGGTGACCCAAATTCCATTCCTATTGAAAATGAACTCTACGCCCTACACCCTATACCCTACACCCTTCCTCTTGGCAAATCCATCACGCAGACAAGAAACAGGACCCTTTTCTTTTCTAGTGCAGGTTTAAAGTCGACAAGCCCTTCACGACGTGTGTGTGTGTGAATGTATCTTGCCTTCCTTTAGTGTGACTGTTCCAGCACTGGTCACTGTTTGGTTCTATCACATTCTCTTTAGAACAGATGACATCAGGCAGTGATGTCCAGAACCTCTTCGCCCACTTCAATTTTTCCTTAATGTCAATCACCTACAGACAGAGAGGCAGACAGACAGGTAGAGAGACAGACAGTGAGAACGGCGCATCCTAATCATGATGATTCACATTTTTAGGATGTGTGTGAATCCCGAACTGTAGAATTCCTGCCTTGGGGTTAATGCTAACTGCAATTAGCCTGTAATGTTCCATTCATGAATAAGTCTTTGTTTTTGAATGAGTCACTAATCTGAATGAATCGGTTTCAGCTCGCGCGCTGGATTAAGATGGACTCCAGCATCAGCACATTGGCAAATCACTTTAATACACAATTATTATTGATTATATGTAGGTGAAGTTTATATATTTATCTATTGGGGGTTTTTTAAAGATATGAGTTCTTTCAGTTCTGACCGATTCATTCCTTTCAAAATCAGCAGGTCAGAGTTTGAATTAGCTAACTAGCGTTCAGTGAGACGTTGGTTGAGAGAGCCGTGACTAAGGTTCATTTCTCTCGCATTTAGTGGGTCAACATGTGGATCAGTAAATCTTTTTTTCCATGACCGATTCGTTCTTTTGCACTCAGTAGCACAGAATTAATATCTGTGAGTCGTTTGTTAACAGCAAAGATTCGCTCCTAATGTTCAGTGGGTTACTGTTTGAATCAGTGAATCTTTCAGCCATGACCATGATTCACTCCTCTCACATTCGAGCTTTAAGGTGTGGATTTTGGAGCAGGAGCTTCTTTCTTGGACGGCAGCCTCTCGGTCCATGGTGATGTAAAACTCTTGACGTGTTCCGGAAGCTTCCAGTTCTTGGCAGGTCTGTGCCCTGATGGTTCCTGACCATCCGAACCAATTTCCTCTCAGCTGAAGGTGACAGTTTGGCAAAGATGCTTCACCTCCCTTTAACTTGTACTTGTTAAACAAACCCTCTTTATGTTGTGCACTGAGAAGCTACCAGCTGTCAATCATCACCACTAACAGGAAGTTAAGAGTCCTTGGCAGGTTAAAGGACAGTTTGGAACTTTCAGCACCAATGAATTAATCATCTAAGTGGGTGTATATATATGTTTGACCCTGTAGGTATAATTTTGACCTTGTGTTGATTTCCCAAAACCAAAAATAAATTACACCAAATTCTTTTTTTTATTGTCTATTAAAGATGTCTGTTGTACAATCGTTCTTCCTCAGAAAAAGAACAGTTCAAAGTAATCACTGAAAACACAATATTGCCATGACGTTCATGTCCATGTATGTAAACTTCTGACCGCAACTGTAAATTTTTAGATTTAGCATATGTTAGTTTCTGTTTAGGACTAAAAAAAAAAAGAATATTATTGTAAAAGTCTAGGCAAATTAATTGAGACGAATTCAGATGGAGATCAAATGCCTCAGTGGCCTTTCTACACTAAAAACCTCATACTATAACAGGTGTGTAACATTATGAATAGCTGACTGTAAATATGGCATGTTTACACACACACACACACACACACACACACACACACACACAGGGCCACTAGGTGCTGCTATTCTTCTGAGAGAGACGGGTGGAGAGAGAGACAAACTGAGTGAGAGACAGAATGAGAGAACGAGAGAAAGACAGAGAGAGAGAGACAGACTGAGAGAACGAGAGACAGGTGGAGAGAGAGAGACAGACTGAGAGAATGAGAGACAGGTGGAGAGAGAGAGACAGACTGAGAGAACGAGAGACAGGTGGAGAGAGTGACAGACTGAGAGAACAAGAGACAGGTGGAGAGACAGACAGACAGAGAGAGAGACAGACTGAGAGAACGAGAGACAGGTGGAGAGAGAGACAGACTGAGAGAACGAGAGACAGACGGAGAGAGAGACAGACTGAGAGAACGAGAGACAGGTGGAGAGAGAGACAGACTGAGAGAACGAGAGACAGGTGGAGAGAAAGACAGACTGAGAGAACGAGAGACAGGTGGAGAGACAGACAGACTGAGAGAACGAGAGACAGGTGGAGAGACAGACAGACTGAGTGAACGAGAGACAGGTGGAGAGAAAGACAGACTGAGGGAACGAGAGACGGATGGAGAGAGTAAGACAGACGAGCGTCAGTGTGAATAAATAAACACACTCATGTTTCAAACACATATTAAAATACAGACTCCGAATTAGAAGGGCACTAAAGTGTGAGACAGCACACACACACACACACACACACACCGTGCACTAACAAGGATAAATTACATTGGTGCTGTGTGTGTGTGTGTGTGTGTGTGTGTGTGTGTTTTCCCTGGTGCCCCAACCCACTGGCCACATCTGAAAATCTCCACAACAAATGTCTGTTATTAGTGCAAGGTCACACACACACACACACCTCCTTATTTTATTTCTTTAATATTCCTTGTGGGATTTCTTTATAGATTTGTAATCATTTATACAAGCCTGAGTCCTGCATATACACACCTATCTGTCTGTCTGTATAGATAACTGTCTGTCTGCCGCTCTGTATAGATAACTGTCTGTCTGTCTCTCTGTCTGTATAGATAACTGTCTGTTTGTCTGTATAGATAACTGTCTGTCTGTCTGTCTCTCTGTCTGTCTAGATAACTGTCTGTCTGTCTCTCTGTCTGTCTAGATAACTGTCTGTCTGTCTCTCTGTCTGTCTAGATAATTGTCTGTCTGTCTGTCTGTCTGTCTCTCTCTCTGTATAGATAACTGTCTGTCTGTCTCTCTGTGTAGATAACTATCTGTCTGTCTCTCTGTCTGTTTGTACAGATAACTGTCTGTCTGTCTCTCTGTCTGTCTAGATAACTGTCTGTCTATCTGTATAGATAACTGTCTGTCTGTCTATCTGTATAGATAACCGTCTGTCTGTCTCTCTGTATAGATAACTGTTTGTCTGTCTGTCTCTCTGTATAGATAACTGTCTTTCTGTCTATCTGTATAGATAACTGTTTGTCTGTCTGTCTGTATAGATAACTGTTTGTCTGACTGTCTCTCTGTATAGATAACTGTCTGTCTGTCTCTCTGTATAGATAACTGTCTGTCTGTCTGTCTCTCTGTATAGATAACTGTCTGTCTGTCTGTCTCTCTCTCTCTGTATAGATAACTGTCTGTCTGTCTGTCTCTCTGAATAGATAACTGTCTGCATGTCTATTTGTCTATATATAGATGTCAGCATTCTTCTTCATCTTCTTATTTGTATTATTATTGTTAATAAACTGGAATTAAAGAGTGGTGGATTTGTCACACAGCCCATTCTTTCCTCCTGTAAAAATTCCAGCCTACAAGAGGAATTTTCCAGGTTGCTCTTTGTGACACGTCCCAGACTTCTTTCTACGTTACAGATTTCTTGCTAATTGAACTCTACGGCACAACGAGACCGAACCACCGCGCTGCGACGTGTCGTGGGAAGTAAATAAGACAGCGCATCTGTAGAGAACGATTTACAACCTTAGCTTTTTGAGCATTGGGCATATCTACACCTCTCCTAAAGTGTTGTCTAAACCTCTATACTATTCTAGTCTTTTTCCCCCTGCAGTGCCGGAACACTGGTTTTCATCTCCATGCATAAACATTGCGGGTTTCTTTCTCTTCATGTTTTATGCACTGTGACAGTTAACTAATGCTAAAGTCCGGCCTTGAAACATTCCTTTTCATGATCAAAGTAGTTGTGCTGACATTTACTATATCGCTGTATCACTCTTATTTAATGTCCATATTGACGTGCTTGTGTTGCCATAGAAACGGAGTAGGATGAGGAGATGAATGGCTCGGTTGTGTAATTACAGTAATTCAGATACACGCTTAATGCACTACAAACCATAAAGTGGCATTATTGGCCACATTGTTTTCCCTCCCTTGATAAAAACTAGATCCTCTTTCGCACAGCTAAACTCTGTTTCGTTGTTGTACCTCAAACCTCCATTGGGTTTATTTGCTCATTTTGTTTCCCTAGTGTTGCACAGGTGAGCGTGAAAGTCAAAGGTCTTGAGACAAACGTCAGATCAGGCGCTTTATTATCCGCAGGATCCGCGGGCGAGACTGGTAATCCGGTTCACTCACACTGTTAAAGATTAGAGTGAAGTGTATCTGGCTAATTGTGGATTTACACAGCGTGATACTGCAGTATGTGTGTGTGTGTGTGTACGTTGCACTGCAGGAAACGTTTTACAACAGCACTCAGCGCATGAAAGCCTAGAAATACTCTTTTTAGTGTTTTTTTTTTTTTTTTTTGAAGACTAACATCTCTGAACACCAGCTGTGTTCCGAATCAAACTTTAATGGCATCACATACTGCTTAATAAAAGCGATTAAGCTATAATCTGGTTATCTAAATTTGACACTAATTAGGTCCTAAGATAATTTTCATCAAATAAGCTAATCGGGTCTAAAGCTAGCATTAAGCTAATAAGGGCCTAAGCTAATATTAAAGTGGTTTAAGCTAAACGTGACCTAATAAAGTCCTGAACTCCTAAATAAGCGCATTAGATGATATCGAGCTAATGAAGTCCTAAGCTAATATTATTGAAGATAATTTGAATCTGACGTTCCTTGAGCTCTTATTTATATAATAAATTAAATGAGGAGCGCTAAAATGTAAGAAGATCATATTAAGCTAATAACAGCTTCTTCTTTTTTTTTTTTTTTTAAAGCCAGGATTAAGTTAATAAACTAATATTAGAGTAATCATTAAATAATGAAACAATATATTGAGCTAAGAAGGTCTGTATGTCATAGTAAGTAAAAAAACCCATAAGAAATATACATATATGTTTATATAGGGAGAAAGTGTAATGTCTTAATTATAGATAGACGAATATCACCGATTTATTCCACAAATGTATAGATTTGTACTCATTTGAACTAATCTTGCATCTAAAGAAAGCGCCGTTCTTTAGGTAATGTTATTTTAAATTAGAATGAAATCAAATAACATCATTTTTGCTTGATTTTTAAATACACATACTTTTTTAAATAATTCTCCTGATTCATTTCGTGCAAGTGAAGCTAATTTGTTAATCTATTTTCCTAATTCTGCTCTTCAGTAAATCAAAAGTCCCAGTAAAACCTACAGATGCTCTGCTGCGCTCTGTTCATTTCTTATTGAAGTAATAATTAATATTTTATTCAGGCATTAATATAAAACCCATTGTATGAGTTGGTGGTGCAGGCATCAATAAAACACAGCAAGTGAAGACATGTTTTAGGGTTAAACTCTGTGATTATTCTTTAAACAGCGTAAAATATTAAAGTCGCGACCCCCCGCTGAGCAGGAACAGGTGATGAGTTAGCGGCCGTTAGCCGTCTCTCATAACTGTCAGGGCGGGACGGCATCTCGGCTGCGGCACAATAAATAAAATTCAATTTACGACATTGAAACCTTTGAAATTGTAGCCAGGACATTTACGGAGCAGCAACAGCGTGTCCTGGAATAGGGGACATGACTTAGCGCGTCGCTAACCGGCCCGTCACGCCTGCCTGACATTTTTCTGAGTCAGACTCTCCTCACGTTGCAGCGTCTCGCCGTCTATTTTCACACGACGACACCCATGAACCGAGTGACACTCATCTTCTCACCTCCAGCGATGAAACTCAAAACCGCTAACGTCGTTCCCTCTTTATCCATCTGTCTCTGAGGGCTCTCGCACCCGGCTAATCGTGCCGATGTGCGCAATACGGAGCTCAGGGACTTTCCTCGTCATCCAAACGAACGAACTCGCTGAGTAACTAAAACAAAGACTGAAAGGAAGCGAGTAAAAATGAAAGAGAAAAACACATACAGGGATGGATGGTGAAAAGATATGATGGGGGATGGGGAAGAAATAAAGGAAAGCATGCAGAAGGGGATGACAAAAAGGATGAAATAAAGAAAGACAGAGACACAAAATAGTAAATGAAAGATGAACAGGACGTAGAGGGAAATAAAGGGATGGAGAAAAAAGGAACAATAAAGAAAAGAAAAGCTGGAAACACAGACGGAAGAGAGAAACAACAAAAAAATAATAGCTTTGCATTTGTAGCATTAGCACTGTTAGCATTACGCGTCGACTGAAGCCGGATTATCTTATATCCGTATAAAATGTGTGAATTTGTGTTGAACGCAATCTAGATAGAGCGGTTACGGTCATGACAACACTGTTGCTATGCAACTATATGAACACTGAGTTTACAACATCTTAACACACACACTATCAGTCTGAAAGACAATCTAAAAGAGCTGTGAGAGTAGTAATGAGACAGAATCATCCGGAGTATCAACATTTACCTCAGATGTGTTGAGAAATTGCTAAAAACAGACTCCTAAAAACAGCTAATAATTACACTTAGCATCAAGTGCTAAAAGAACACCCACAGGATCCGCCATATTGAGAAGAGTGAGAGAAGTCACGAAGATGTTTTACAACAAAGCCATTCATGTGGAATTTTTTTTCCTTCCCGTAAACACAACGAAAGCTGTGTTTGGAAGCAGCGAGGGAAAACGTTAGCTGTTGTGTGATTAGCGGTGTTAGCGTTGCAGGGGGAAGTTTAGCTTTCGGCTTTGAAGGCAGCGAATGATTTATTATTCATGTGGAACAGAACGCTCTCACACCGAGGGGTCAGAACCGTGTTAGCACACACACACACACACACACACACACACACACAGACACTATCACACCCACGTAACACATTGCGCTCCTGCCTGAGAGTGAACTCACCGTGGCAAGTAAAAGCGTCTTTTTTATCAGGATTTATTCACCTAACCTTACAATTATCTTATTTATTATTCATCATCATCCGCAACGATTGCTGTGTAACAGTCACATCGACTTAGCATGTCTGATAACTCATCCCATGTCAAAATGCAGTAAAGTAAAAAAGACAAAAAAGAAATCCTGATTATCTTGTAAAGCACGTGCAGTTCATGTTGCATTCTTCCTCCTTTAGCACCCTGTGAGGGTGACTCATTTAAACGAGAGAGACCAGATCTGCTCTTCTTAAAGTATGATGACAAGAATGTCAGACACGCACACACTTCATTAGCTTCCTCGTTCAATCTTCGCTTTGTTCTGCGTGTTTATCTCACACTGCTCATTTATTAAACGCAAGAAAAAGAGTTCTGTAAGAGGAGACGGTCAAGAAAAAAAAAGTGGAAGGTCAGAAGAGGGTGAAAAGAAGAAAAAAGAAAGAGAAAATATAGCCAGGTACGGCAATCCGCAGGCTCCGAGCACGCTTCACGAACAGAACAATAAAACGATGGCAGCCATGTTTTTGAAGTAATCTAGTCATTGTTAAAAATCCATTTACATCAGTGTAGCGACTACATTTCAGCTAGATTTGACTTGATATAAGCAACAGCTGTTTATACTTCACTCCGCCCTCTATCAATCATCACCCGACCCTCCTCCGAACCTGGTATTAAACATACCTTTCGTACCTTAATTTCTTGTGAACCAGTGACGATCTCATCTTCACCCCACTAGGATTGATTGGCATGTGGTGGCCATATTGTTTACGAATCCCTCCATGATTTTGATCATTTTTGAGGTTCAATCTCTGAGTAAGACCAATTCTGTGAAGACATGACATTGAGACGACTACCACGCAAATGATATTTAATTTGAAAGGGCGGGGGATAAAATGTTCAAAAGGCTTAATTTTATGGTTTCCCCCAAAGAAATTTCACTGTCTAACTTGTTACAATAATATTATTCTTTTATATGAGCAGGAATGGGAACTGGGGCGGCACGGTGGTGTGGTGGTTAGCACTGTCGCCTCACAGCAAGAAGGTCCTGGGTTCGATCCCCGGGTCACC
>JAQQZU010000010.1:12721814-12734227 GCA_030068025.1 Parauchenoglanis punctatus
GCTAGTTCCTGTTTTAACCTGTTTACTATAGCGCTAGTTCCTGTTTTAACCTGTTTACTATAGCGCTAGTTCCTGTTTTAACCTGTTTACTATAGCGCTAGTTCCTGTTTTAACCTGTTTACTATAGCGCTAGTTCCTGTTTTAACCTGTTTACTATAGCGCTAGTTCCTGTTTTAACCTGTTTACTATAAGGCTAGTTCCTGTTTTTATGTTTACTATAAGGCTAGTTCCTGTTTTTATGTTTACTATAAGGCTAGTTCCTGTTTACTATAAGGCTAGTTCCTGTTTTTATGTTTACTATAAGGCTAGTTCCTGTTTAACCATTTTTACTTTAATTCTAGCTCATGTTTTAACGTGTTTACTATAAAGCTAGCTATAACTGCTATAAAGCGAATTCCTGTTTTACTCTTTTTATTTTAATGCTAGCTTGTGTTTTAGCTTATGTTGCTATAAAGTTAGTTCATGTTTTAACCTGTTTCAAGCTAGCTCATGTTTTACTCTGTTTACTTCAAAGCTAGCTTGTTTTTCAACCTTTTTACCAGAAAGCTAGTTTTATTTTTTTACTGTTTACTAAAGCTTCTTCCTGTTTTCCTCTCTTTACTATACAGCTAGCTCCTGTTTTAACATGTTTACTATGAGGCTAGTTCATGTTTTACTATTTTTATTTTAATGCTAGCTTGTGTCTTAGCCTGTTTAATATAAAGCTAGTTCACCTTTCAACCTTTTTACTATAAAGGTAGTTCATTTTTTACTGTTTACTAATGCTATTTCCTGTTTTACTCTGTTTACTATGAAGCTAGTTTGCATTTTAACGTTTATACTATAAAACTAGCTCATGTTTTAGCCTGTTTACTATGAAGCTAGTTTGTGTTTTATCATCATGTACACTCGTAAAATGCTTATTGACTTAAAAAAGGCAGGAAATTGTGCTTAGTGCGCCATGAGGAATATAAAAAGGACATGTATAGAGCTAATGGTTTTTTGCTCATTTTCTCTCTTCAAAGCAAGGACAGGATTTAGGTGACAGCTTGCGAGGCAACGTTCACGATTTTAAAGTTCACACGTCCTCCATACGTGCAAGCCCCGGACCCGGGCAGCGTTAAATCCCGACTCTAAACATCATCTGTCACAATATTTTCCCTGGAAATGTCTCCAGTAAGTCATACACACACGTCTGCTTCTGCTATTTGATATGTGAGACAATGTCCAGCGCGCTCAGCTGCTCCGCTGACCCCGGCACACCGAGGCACGTTTCCAGCGTGAGCCCTCCTCTTAAATTTTTTAAACACTCAATCTGCCAGTTGGAGATCCGTGACTTTATGGCCAAAGCTTTTCATTTTACTGAAATGGAAAGTCTTGACACGGCCGACTCACACTCACTCCGCTCGAAATGTTCTCTGCTTTCAGCAAAAAAAAAAAAAAAGATTGTGGAGGTCACAACCTCAGTCAAGAGATCTTAGGAGGAGATGGAGGATGGAGATCACAAGCGACCCTTTAACATCTTTCCAACTGTAGACTTTTTTCTTTCGCTTCGCTTTTCTAGACATTCGAGCAGAAACACCCCGAACGCCTACCTTCTTACAAACCATAATGAAACGCGGCTTTACGGCCGTGCGGATATTCACGGAAAGCATAAACTCGATAGAAAACAAATATTCCGTTCAGCTCTTTAATTGTAGGTGCAACTACGTCCTGGCATCAACATGACATCATAATATCAAATCTTACTCATCGACCTTCAAACGCAAACGGGAACCTGACTAAAAGTCTCCAACGTCGCTGTCGAGTGTAATAACTCGCTTACAGACAGACTCAGACGTGAACAGCCCAGCTATTTCTTTCTTTCTTTCTTTCCACCATCCATCCATCAATCTCCCACATCTATCTATCCATCTATCTATCCCTCCCACATTTTTTCTCTATCTTTCTTTCTTTCTTTCCACCTTCCATCCATCCATCTCCCAGATGCATCCATCCATCCATCCATCCTCCCTCCCTCCCTCCCTCTTCTTTCTTTCTTTCTTTCTACCATCCATCCATCCATTTCCCAGATCTATCTATCTATCTATCCCCCCCACATTCTTTTCTTTCTTTCTTTCTTTCTTTCTTTCTTTCTTTTTCATTCTTTCCATCATCCATTGTCTTTTATACCTCCCACATCTTTCTTTCTTTCTTTTTCTTTCCACCATCCATCCATCTCCCTCCCACATCTATCTATCTATCTATCCATCTATCGATCATCTTTTATCCCTCCAACATCCTTCTTTCTTTCTTTTCTTTCTTTCTTTCTTTCTTTCTTTCTTTTCTTTCTTTCTTTCTGTTATTAGGATTGTATGTGCAACGACGTCCTTGCGTCAAAATGAAATTCTAATATAAATCTTACATATTTAACTAACCTACTTTCAAACACAGATGTGAAACTGACAAACTCGCAAACGTCTCATTGCTAGAATTAACTTTGTATCTATGAGTAATGAGCTTGAAATGAAAAGCAAATAATAAAGAAAAAAGCTGCATTAAAAGCCGTCGCTGAGAGCAGTAATAAACCCGGCTGTGATGCGGTTCGGGGCTGTCTGATTCTTTCCCCAGACTGTAACTGCTGCTCTGTGTCTGGTCACATGACTTTAGCCTCACTGTTGCCCCACAGCAAAAAATCAACCAGGAAAGCCTTTTTCTCAGTGCGCCTTCAGTCGGATTTCCAGGAGCGAGAGGACGTCCGCGTCTCCTTGAGTTGGTCTCCCCGTCCTCTCCTTTCGGGGACAGGAAAAGAAAGCGGCGTGGCGCGGTAACGATGTCACCGAGCCGTTCATCATCCGAATGTAATACACACACACGATGAAAATCTCATTATCGCCACAACAGATCAGTACACAGCGCCTGATATCGATCTCCATATCAGTGAGATGAGTGTGTAAACAGTCCTGCGGGGTTTTAATTACTTTGCGGTCCGACGGTGTGGGATTGATGATGTCACGCCGCTTTTATTTTATTGTACTCTTAAAAGTACATGAGGTTTATGACGCGAGACGGGTCCGCCGCGTTAACCTGGATATTCCCGCGCTCGTTATATTTCCCCTGGCTTTCATCATCTAGGAGATGTTTAAAGGTTAAGTTTCAGGTTGGTTCGACATCCGAAGCTGGATCTGCGGTGCCCTGTAGAGTACTTTACAAAGAAAGGTTCTATTGTTCTATTGGAGTGTGTTAGTCCACTTATACCACATATTTCATAACGATGATATGGTTCACTTTGTTCGTTTGAAATCCTTTTAACATTATCCAAGTCAAGTGTCTGAGCTGTTACTATAGCGACGATGACATATCAGAACGAGCACGTTAATATTAACCTGTCGATCGGACCAATCAGATTGCCGTGCTAGAAAAGGTTATACGACGTTCTGGAGAAAGTTTGTGGTAGTAATTAACTAGCTGACGTCACTTATTAAATAGCGTGCGCTTCCTGCGAGTCGAGCAGGTGATAAATAATGCAAAGCGTGCGATTTGAGGCGTGCGGTTCGCAGCGAGCGCCGATGTTGTTGTTGTGCGTCACCTACGCAGAGCGTAGGACGATCAGAGGCCTCCATTAGAGCCGCTCCATCACTACAACCTGATTATATGTTTATTTTAGAGGACGGAGGATGCAGGAAAGCGGAGTGTGCGAGTGAACGCTGCATCACTCGCAGCTTCTTCAGTATTACTCACATTACTCACATTTCTCTTAGTCCCCGCACTCACATCTTCTACTTCTTCATCTTTCGCCTTTTACTCCCCTTTTCTGACAAGACTTTATCTTCAGATGCTTAATACATGCTTTCTTTCTTTCTTTCTCTCTATGCTTACAGTCTCAACATGTTCTTTATTTCTTTCGCATTTCAGTTATGCAACATTTGTTTTTCTCCTTCGTTCTTTTGCCTGTTATTTCCAGCTTCGCTCCACCCTTTCTTTTTTCTTTTCCATTGTTATTTTTATTTTCCTATTTTTATTTCCACCATCCAAAACTCTTACCTTCCTTCCTTCCTCCCGCCATCCTTTCTTGTTTACTTACTCTCTCCTTTGCTTACTTCATTTCAGGTATATTCTTTCGTCCTTTCATTTTTCTCTCTTACTCTTTTCTTCCCTCTTAATTAGTGTATTTCATCCTTTCTCTTTCTTCACCCCTATTTTCTTTTTCTTTCCCGAACGGTTCCGTCTCCATCACATTATTGTACTTGTTACAATAATCCGCTACTCGTTCTGCGACTACAGTAAAAAGCTTTCCCAGTTACCATGACAACTAGCCTGCGGCCGTGTCCCTAACCGCTGCGCTACCGCTGCAAATAGTTAAGTTAAAATAGAACACTGTGCACAGGTGTAATTACCACAAGCGTACGGCATACTTTCGACACGCTATTTAGCACAGAGGTATGGCGGATTGGGACACAGCCCACAGAGAGACGGTCACATTTAGCCTCCGGCCATTCTGCTTAAAACGTGGACGCTGAAATTAATGGGTTTATTAATTTAGTCTTGGGCGCACGGGGACGTCTGTCCTCTCAGTTTCAGCCTCGAGATAAAGGGGCCGTCCCGCACCACGCGGCGCCTTCATGGGAGTGCGCGCTCCCTGATTGGCAGAAGTGAAGCGCTGATGATCGCAGTTTATTATTAGCCGGTGATGAATGTCAAAGATGTGACCTCTGTTCTGGGATTGGGAGATGACAGGAAATACCGTTTCATTCCCATCCTGCATGGATAATTCTCTCTCAGCATTAGGGGGATTGAACACCACCCACTTCGCATTTCTGTGTGTGTGTCTGAAACACGGCCCACGACTGACTGCCGCTCTTCCGCTGCCTTTGTCTCATTGCTGCTATTTAGAATGTTTTACAGAAGAGCAGCTGAAGAAAACACACTTTGTCATTTACGCTTCTCAGTTTCCTGATGGCTCCGCTTTAATGGAGTAGGAGTAATTTCCGCAGAGACGCTTTCAGAACCAGCAGCTTTCTGTTTTCCGGCACAGAAATCAATGATCATTTCCGCGGGATCAGGCCTACACGCTCGTGTTCTGTCATCTTATAACACGAAGAGATAACAAGACGTGGACACGCTTTCCACGGGCTCTGTCCCAAACCACATACTAATGTGAGCTACAGAACAGAAATACTACTGAAACTATTAAAACAAAAAATGTATCAAATTTGCATTGCATTACACTGAACCTTCCTAATAAATATATGATAAAACTACTACAAAATGAAAACTACACAATAGTGCCTCTGAATAAAATAACTTTAACTAAAGTACTGACTTTTTAAATTGTACATAATGAAAGTACTGATTACAGTTAAGTACTTGTAGACCGTTCAATTGCTCACTTTTCTAATTGAAGGTAATTAAAGTACTGAGTTTGGAATTGTAGGTTAAGTACTGACATTTTAGTTTAGAACTTTAAGTGCTGATTTTTAATTTAACTCATTAAAGTAGATCATTTAAGTGCTGACTTGTGGATTTATTAATTAGTAATTGTAGAAAATTAAAGTACTGACCTTTTACTTTTATAGATTTATTTAAATATTCTGACTTTTTATTTTTAGGTCATCAAGCTACTGGCTTTCTGTTGACTATACATTTTCGGACTTTTTTAGTATTGGCGGTTTACTCGTAGGCAATGAATATGCTGATTTTTTTACTCTTATATCATTAAAATAATGGCTTTTATTGAAGTACTGAGTTTTTTATCTTGTGGAACATTAAAGTACTAACATTTTACTTGTGTGCTGGCTTTTTAATTGTAATATATGAAAGTGCTGACTTTTTCCTTGTAGACAATTAAGGTTTTGACATATAAAAAATGAAAGCATTGACCCTTTACTTGTAGATAACATGCTTATTATAATTTTTGCTTGTAGACAATTAAATACTGACTTTTTACTTCGAGAACAATAAGTACTGATTTATATTTTAGCTCATTAAAGACAATTGAAGTACTGACATTTTACTTGTATACAAACAAATGAAAACAGTTAAACAGTCAATGTGCTGACTTTTTCATTAAAATGATGACTTTTTTAAAGTTCTGACTTTATTTTTAGATCATCAAGCTGCTGACTTTTTACGTGTATAAGATTATAGTGCTGACTTTTTCTGTGTAGACAATAAAAGTACTGACGTTTTTACATGCAGAAATTGAAACCGTTTACCCTTTACTTGTAGATATTGTGCTGACTTTTTGCTTATAGACAATTAAAGCATTGACTTTGTATTAACATATCTTTAAAGTACTGACTTTGTACTTAGCAATTATTTGGATTTTTTTTTTTTTAAATATTAACTTTTTTTATTGTTTATCTTTTATTTTAGAGCCTGTGATCCTGTGTGGTTTGCGTGTGCACACGTGGGTGAGTTCAGTGGATGGATGAGACAAGCTAAGAGGAAATGTTTAACGCGTACTGAAACGCTGTAATTCTCTTGTGTACAACAAGCAGCCAAGGGTCTCCACTTTGGCTGAAGTCTATGCACTAACCAAACAGACAGAGAGGCTGCTGTTCCATTAGGCCGCTCCCTAAATCAGCCCATGTAACAAACACACACACACACATGCACAAATACACATACACAAGCAAAAAGGTTGGAATTGGAGCACGACCCGATCAATAAGGCCTTATCAACAGATCCTGAAGCTAAATGTCACGATCGGCTTTTAGGAACGACATTACAACATCACACACACACACACACACACACACACACACACACACACATAAATATTCAAAAGACAAACGGATTCTCAGCGGCGGCGTGACCGAGCCATGTCAGGGTCGATGGCTTTTTGTGAACGAGCGACACACTGATTGAAAATCGATAGCGAGGAAAATGAAAAATCTGCTGAAATGTCACGGAACAAAGGAGACGAAAAAAAACAGATGCGTGTAAGAAAAAAAGTGTTAACACGCCTCAGTGTTTTAGCATGAGATGACACACGGTCAAACATCCTGCAGAGAATTCGGCCGATTCCTCCCGTGATATATGGTGATGTGTAGTTAGCCTACCTGCTTCAGAACAGAATCACTCATCCCTTAGGACAGAAATCTCACAATTCTTTTCACCATGGAGGACTTAAGTCTCCTTCAATCTGAAGAACATGTGTATGTTTTGTAATGAACATTTTCTTGTTTTAATAAACAATCATGGTTACATTTAACAAGCTAATCTGGTAGAATGGGGGTTAGCTAGCTAGCGAAGATCACTACAAGAGCCTACTCGGTTTATAGCTAGCTAATAAGCTAATAAGGTAATTAGCTAATTATCAAAATGATGGGAGATCAGTTCATACCATACACAACAGATTAGCAACCTCAGATTAGCATAGATTTCTTCTCTACCTGGGTTTGCTCCAGCTAACTAGCTAACGTCACTGATGTGAGTTTGATAGTTAGCATGACAATGAGACATTTTTACTAGTTTATAGCTTTAAAAAATACGCTAAAAATAAGAGATAGTGTTACACCTAGAGGTTGTCATTAGAGTTGTTAAACAGGTTAGCGCTGATGGGCATCAGTGCAGGAGCTACAGACAACATCGTCAGCAATATAATGACCATCATCTTGAGAGAGAGAATGCATGATGGTACCGATGAAGACGTTCCACTCTGGGTCCAGGTCAGCCTGATTAGCGAGGCAGCCCTTCATGACGTTCTGACAGTAACTCTTGCACGGCTTCAGGTCCACAAACCCGCCGCAGTACGGACAATACAGCATCCGAGTTAGAGCCTTACTGCAGCCTGGGGACACATTCACCTGGACACAGGAAATAGAAATCAGGTTAGAGGAAGACACATAATAAGACATGCAGGTTAGATTAGACAGTCAGGCTTCTCTGGAGAGGATGGTGGGCTTTAGTGTAACCTGGACAGGTAGATGCAGTTGACTAACATTGCAAATGACCAACCACAGATTCAGGGATCTCCCTCTGTGTGTGTGTGTGTGTGTGTGTGTGTGTGTGTGTGTGTGTGTGTCAGTCATTAATTAATTTAACTTATCAATTAGGGGAATGACAGAGTAGTGTACAAAACTGGCAATTCAGAAGGATTTGTCTGTCCCATCTGTCCCTTTCAAAGACCTGCCCGTCTGTCCCTCTCAAAGACACGCCCATCTGTCACACTCAGACACGCCCATCTGTCCCTCTCAAAGACACGCCCATCTGTCACACTCAGACACGCCCACCAGTCCCTGTCAAAGACACACCCATCTGTCCTTCTCAAAGACCCCCCCCCATCAGTCCCGTTCAAAGACACGCCCATCTGTCACACTCTAAGACACGCCCATCAGTCCCTCTCAAAGACGCCCATCTGTCCCTTTCAAAGACCCGCCCATCTGTCACACTCAGACACGCCCACCAGTCCCTTTCAAAGACCCGCCCATCTGTCCCTCTCAAAGACATGCCCATCTGTCACACTCAGACACGCCCATCAGTCCCTCTCAAAGACACGCCCATCAGTCCTGCACAAAGTGGGCTCTGTTTCAGACTGAGGTAGTGTGCACTCCAGGATGTGAATGAATCAGAGAATTTTGAATATTGTCTTGAAAAGAAGATTCCAGAAGCCTCTTCATTAGTGCTGGTTTAGCGTGTTAGCACAGACTCCTCCTTTCTCACTCTAATTTACAGCTCCACAGTGTGTTTTTGTGTATGTGTGTGTGAGTGTCTGTGTGTGTCCTTACTGTCATCGTTGCTTGTTTACTCGTTTACCCGCCACAGACCATGCTACACGTGTTAGCCGTCACTGTGTAATTGAAAGTACAAGAAGCGGAGCGTGTTCGTTGCGGCACACCTCGGTGCGCTAAGATAAACACATCCTGCTCCCGTCTGTCTGATCTCTCATCACATCCACCCATCTCTCTATGTCTTTCTATCTCTCTTTTGCTCTTGTCGTGTTTTAGAGCTCTGGGTGTATTTAATAGCTAGCTATATCTTTCTCCCCTGTCTCTCTCTCTCACCTATCACTCATCTCTCCCTCTCTCTGTCTCAGTCTTTCCAAAGGGACACGGAATCCTGACATTTTCATGCTTTATTAAATTCCTTCAAACCCTGACGTGACACAGTTGAGGAGCAATCGTATACTATGCACAATATCCTTACCTTATACTGTATGTAGTAGTCAAATGCAAAGTTTATTGAAGTTCATAGTATGAAAGTGCACTGGTTTGAATTGGTTTATTCAAAGTTCTTGACCCTTTTACATCAGTGAACATAACTGAAATCAAACATATGTTCATTCTTTAGTGTTCTGCGGCTTTCTTTAGTGTTCATTCTAAGTGTTTTGGAAAAAAAGAAAGAAAATAATGACCGAAAAAGAAACAAAGCAACTGATAAAAAGATAAGAAAGAAAGAAAGCAAAAAGTGGGTCATGATTATGATTCTCATGTGACTATGAATATTTATAAACACGAGTTAAAAATCCTCTGAGAAATCCTGTCTGATTTGTTCCTTAGCTAGCGGGCTAACACAATCTGCTGAAATAATATGTGATGTTTTACATTTACAACATCATAAACAAAGTTAGCTAGCTTAACATTTCCACTAGATAGCTCCTCAGTAAGAATGTGACCTAGCTATCTAGCGTCAGAAAGCGAGCTTCTTGATGTAGGTTTAGGTGAGCTGTGTAGGTTTATTAAAATGTTAGCTAACTAGCAACCTAAGCCTTTTAGATTATTAGCTAGCAAGCTAACCTCACTGATATGACAGTTAGCTATTTAGCTGGGATGAAACAGGAACTGCAGAGACGTAGACGTGCCCTTTGTTGGACTGCTCCAGACTTCACATGCTTACATTTCACTGGATGCGTTCTCCTATGGCTGCACACTCCCACATTTTCAGAACAGTGTGTGTGTGTGTGTGTGTACCTCATCCTTAATATGGTGTTTTACATATTTCTAATGATTCACTGTGCTGACATGGCTGGCTTAACTCACATCGATTTACTTCATATTGATTTAACTTATCGATCAGGGCAATAACACGGTGGTGTACAAAACTGACCAATCAGAGGAAGTACCCCCTCCCCCAACACACACACACACACACACACATACGGAGCGATCCCGTGTAATTAATGCACAATTTTAGTCACATTTGATTCTTTTTCTTTTCTTTTTTTTATTTTTACCAACACATCTGAGGTAAATGTTGATATCCCAGATAATTCTGTCTCGTTTTTATCATCACTGCACCTTTACACAGCCTGTATATAACACAATACAAGCCATAACATGGCTACCTGCTGGTTAGCTAGCACATCTCTTAGCCTCAGTCTTTAGCTAGCTTGCGTTTGGTTTTTATGTAAAAACACAAGTGTTTGGTGAGACAGCCGACTCCCGATTTCTGTCTTAATGTGCCGCACCTTTCGACATCACAGGTAAAATTTGGCAGCACCAAAAGCAGCTTCATCAACTGGCAAACGTCTGCAGTTTGGGACCAGTCCTTCAAGATTAGTTGAGGCATAATCCAGGACGTCTAATTGGAGCTGTTCTCTGGCACCTGCCTTGATCGCATTTGGAAATCTCTCTGCCAAAGTCAAAATCTGCTCTGGAGTCACCTCATCTTGGCTCTCTGCATTGACAACTGACGGATGTTTTCAAGATTTGGTCACTGATTGGGAATATTTTTTGAAAGCTTCTCACGTACAGTGCTCTGGCGTCTTTAAAGAACTGCTTCGACTTGAAAAGGGAAACTCTTGTGCTTCATCACTTAGCAGCTGCCTTAGGCGAGAATTTCCAGGTTTCTCGCATCTGTCTCCTGAATGTACTCTTCTCTCAATATCTTTGGCTCAATAAATCTGCTTGCCATGTCACGCGGGAGCTCTTCTTCCAACTTAAAGAGAACCTTGTTTTTGAAAATCAAATTGAATGGATTTGTCGGATGCGTGTTCTTTCATCTGTGCATCTTCCAGCCTCAGAATATGTGACGGGTTTTGATTTTCACTCATTGACCGGCCATTGGTGGAGCAGATGGTCCAAACCTTTTCCTTAAGGAAAGCCAGTGTGTAGGACAATGTCAATGAGCAGTTCTTCAGGTGACACTGAGAGCTCCTTGGCAGCAGTTTTGGAACAAATGTTGACCAGGTGACTTGGACTGCCAGCACTGTAAATATGAGGGGCCTGTGCATTCACTCTTGATAAGACAGAGTAGTTTTCGCCAATCATCTCATCACCAATCATTGCTAAATCCAACACACAGGCCTTTGTCATGCATGGATGATGCAATGCAGTTGAATATGTTTTCAGCATTGGCATGTCTCCGAATCCAACTGTCGCCTTATCTTGTGGCTAATATGGCACTTTCCTTCCTCATTGCTTTCATCAAGCTTGTACAGATCCTCTGAACATTCAGGTTCCGGTGCCATGTTCACAATAGCTGATGTCTTGGTTGATGAGGAGGCATAGGTTTTTGTTTTATGTTGCTTTTTTTTCAATATCTCAAACTGGAAACATTTTCCTGAATAGCTTGCCTGTGTGTTTACACACTTGGAATGGCAGGTTATACTCCACAATGAAAGATGTAAAGTACATCTCAGCTCTAATGACCTTCGCCGTCACACTTTTTAGTTTTCTGCTGAAAAGAGCTGTGAAATACTTGCGCAGCCTCCCTAATATGCTGTGGCCCCTAAGAAATATAAGCATAAGATATAGCTTTGCAATCGCACAGAGTAATTTCACTGTGAATCTGAAGGAAGGAAAACAAAAGAAATGCACTGAGGCTTGTGATTGTGAATATTTGCACATATGACATGGAAATCCTCCCAGAAATCCTGTCAGAATTGTTTGTTAGTTACTTCGGCTAACAAAATCGGTATGGGTTTATTGGTAGTTTGCAAACTTCAATCCTTGCTAATGTGACACCGCAGGCACAAAGAGAAGTACCTCTGAGTTAAATAGATGGACTGCAATCCTCAGCCGGTGTGACATAATCTAAATCCAACGAGGCACAGTAATCCATAATCCCTCTCTCTCTCCCTCTCTCTCGCTCTCTCACACACACACACACTTGTGAGATTTGGTGCTGTTTGGCTGTGATATGATCAGCATAGTGAGGATAAACCCTGCTGTGAGTGTGGACGAGCTTAGAATTTCATTCATTCTCTGATGTTTAATATTCATGTGTAATTTATCTTATTGAATTTAGTGTGTGTGTGTGTGTGTGTAATGTTTCTGAGATTAACAGTTCAAGCTATGTGTGTGAATGTCATGGTGTATGAATTTAGGTCACAGAATAAGATCATGAACGTAGTGTCCCAAATCAGCTCTTATTCACTACATAATGTCTATGTAGTGCATAGGGTGTGTGGTTTGGGACATGTCCACAGTGGATTGATGATGGTGTTTATGTGGACTATATAGTGAATAGGGTGTGTGTAGTTTGAGACACGTCCACAGTAGACTGATGAT
>JAQQZU010000010.1:12734327-12754571 GCA_030068025.1 Parauchenoglanis punctatus
TGTAGTTTGAGACACGTCCACAGTAGACTGATGATGGTGTTTATGTGGACTATATAGTGCATAGGGTGTGTGGTTTGAGACACGTCCACAGTGGATTGATGATGATGTTTATGTGGACTATATAGTGCATAGGGTGTGTAGTTTGAGACACGTCCACAGTAGACTGATGATGGTGTCGAATACAGTGTGGACAACACTAATGCCCCCGCCAAAACACACACACACACTTATATACACTCCACAATCCCAGCTAAAGACATTACTAGCCTTGAGCCACAGCTTTACCATTACACACACAAGTCTGTAATGCTGATTCCCTAGAAGAAGGAAGTGGAAACATGTTAATGCTAATGCTAAATGTCTTTAGGCATCGGAGAGGAAGTGATAAAACCCTGCTGATCCCCTCCAGAGTCAGACATGTTGTGGCTGAGCATTTTTTATCTGCATCAAATTCGTGCCAGGAGTCAAATGGCCTTCAACCTAGCGGTGGGTTCAACAGTGCTGGCAGGGCTAAAAGCGTGACTCTGAGTCAACGGTCCATCTGTCAGCCCGAGGCACCTGAGGCACAGTTATACAACTCGACTTACAGCTGAATATCATACACGCTAAACTTCAGGAAGAGGCTGACAAAATGATGTCACAGGTGTAAAACCAGTCACAGCGTCATCACTATCTGCCTCAGCACACAGCTTGGTTTCACTCCACACCCAGCATCAGATGCAGGGAAGGGGCGTGGCCTAAAGTCTGGAGGCGGAGCAATACGTTAGAGGTGATTCAGCTAGGAAGAAAGGTCTATTTTTCTGCACTGAAGACCATTAAAGATTTTAAGATTCTAAATAACCTCACTAAATAATGTGTAAGAAAGAATAATGATGTGTAATGAAGGAAGAAAGTAGATAAAAATAACGAAATGCATTTTTAAAATGATAGAAAAAGAAAGTATTGAGAGAATAAAGACATGAAAAGTACAAAAGTGGAAATGAAGGATGTGGTGGAATAATGAAAAAAATTTAAAAAGAAGAGAAATACAAGAAAAAAAAACGAAATGGAGAGAAATGAGTAAATAAAAACAAAGGTGTGTAAGAATGAGTAGGGTGTAAAAATAAAAATAGAAAGACAGGAGGGAAGAATGAAAAAAAAGGAAAAACGAATGAAAGGATGGAAAGGTATAGAGAAGCGTTCAAGAAAGAAAGAAAGAAGGGAAGATAAAAAAAAGGAACAATGACATGAAAAAAAGAAAAGAATAAAAAAGAAAGGATGTTAAAAGGCGGCAAAAAGTAAGAAAGGAATCAAAGAGCAAAGAAAGACGAAATGGAGGTGGAATGAAAAGGATGGTAAGATGAAAGAAAACAGAGACTGAGAGATAAAAATTATATAAAAATATATTTTTTTAAATTTAAGAAATTATGGCAATAAGGAAAGAAGAGAGAGAGAGAGAGAGACTTATTCTACTACCTTTAAAACTGTTTCTGTAATTGTGCTACAGTCTCGAGCAGGTGATGATGTATTCGAAGATTGCTAAACTGGAGGCCATTAACTACTATTATTTGTTAGCAACATTAGCATCACAGTGCCAAACCTCTTGGAGCTGTTTTGGAGCAGTTTGGCCAAACTGCTCCTTTAAATGCTCAGATTCACGGCTCCATCCTGTCACACTCCATCATCTTTCTTTTCAAAACTCTGCGTGTGTGTGTGTGTTATCAGCAGTGTGAGCGCGTGCTGAATACAGATCAGTGTGAGGAAATGCTGTGTGTGTTTAAAGAGGCGTGTGTGTAATGGAGGAGTGGAGACGCGCGGCCGCCGCTCTTTCACTCAGACCTGCAGTCTCTCTTTTCATCAGCCGCCTCAGAATGAAGTGCTAATTCAGTTTAGCTCCATCTCAGCCTCTCTCTCTCTCTCTCTCGTGCACACACACACACACACACACACACACACTCACAGCAAAAAAAGACATTTTTCAGTCTCATTCAGGTCAGAGAATCATAGTGTCCTTTAAAGGGTTGACTCTATTCCAGTCATTTGCATCATCATTATGATGAATCTGATTGGCTGAGAGAAAGAACCGTTTCCTTGCAGAATCAGAAAGCTCATTGCTTAGGGATGTTGGCTTTGGGCGTTTCACTACTTAAACTCTAATCACACTTAGTCATTTGGCTCTGCCTCGCCTGATACTGCGATTAGACGTCTTTCTGTGTAAACAAAAACATTTTCAGTCAGAATCTATTACTATTTTCATTACCATTTTTGTGTGTATGTGCTAATATTGAAATATCAGGAGTAACCTTGATGCTAAAATTGGATTTATTTTTACATTTCTGCAGCCTATTTTATGTTTCCCAAAATCTTATATATCATTACAAGTGAATATAGTGGTCACAATGACTGAAAAAAAATCTATTCAATTTAGCCTTGAATATCTCCTCAGAGGTATCTAATATTTGTTACCTTCCTTTCCTAGATCTTTAGATTTTTTTTGTTTTGGGGTGGGGGGGGGGGGGGGGAGGGGTGGGGTAGTCTGTGCAAGCGACCTAGATTTTATTCTGTGAGACAGACAAGAGAGAGAGAGAGAAAGTGTTTACAGGAACTTGTTTTCCTGCTCTGTGGGAATATCACCTGGCAGGTCGGAGGTGTAAATGCTGTTTTTGCGGCTCATTAATGCACATCTCGCGCTGCATCTGTCTCTGCCGCGCGCACACGCTACACCACATTTAGCGCAGAGGCCTGTTTTATCTCAGGACGATGAGAGTGTGCGTCGTGATGCTATGCTAGCGCGTTTCCTGGCACTTGATGTGATGTGATCCGGTGTCGCGAGGGTCAAACACAGACAGATGAGAAGGCGCTCAGCGGCGTGTTTGATCCCTGAAACCCACCCCGTGTCATATTATCACCAGGGAAGCGGGAACGGGGTTGTCTGTATTCCAAATATCAAAACCAATGCACCAAATTGCATGTAAGCATAGTACTCCATTATACATAAATACCATTCAGCTTAATAGCTAATCTTGGATGCCTATGTCACAAACAGCCATATGTACAAGACAGAACCAGAGATGCCGTAATAGTTGGTTCAGAGTGGTAGTTTGGTGGTTTGGGACGTAGCCCATCGAGAATGCGGCATGCACACCACCAAACTACCACTCTGAACTAATTATCATGTTATAGGTATATGCTATGTAGCAAAAGGTTTTAGTCCCACAATGATTAAACCTTTCTAGCGTCCCTGAACACCAGCAGCTAAGTCCCATACCACCATAAATAGCATTTACAAGAGATGACCAATTGATGCAGCATCTCAAACAACCATGCTACTTTACTTCTAAATATTGTCTACACTAAATACGTAGTATTTTACACAATAGTTTACACAATACTGAACACTTTCATCCACATAAACATCACAATCAGTCCACTGTGGGTATGTGCCAAAACGCTCACCATGTTCATTGTATTGGCCATAATATACCATCACCAGTCCAATGTGGACATGTTCCAAATCACATACCCTCTATTCAATACACAGGCCTCATAAACACAATCATCATTATGTGTTTATTAATGTATTCTTAGCCAGTCACAGTACACCTTACTGGGTTGGGAAAACATCATTTGACATTATTGCGTTCTAGCTGATGGCAGCTGATGAAATCTTCTACTTCACTCAGACTATTGGACCCCTGTTGCCTTTAAAGTCAATGATTTTCACAGACATACAGGAGAGGATGTTGGAATTCTGAGAATGTGTGTGTGGGACAAAACGATATTTAAATAGGCAGCTCGTCTCTGCCTGTAGGCCTCCTAAAGCACTGACACTCGCTGAGTATGTCCTCCATAAAATAATATCACACTAACACTGTTCCGACTCCACACTAAATTATTTCTGCTGAAGGACATCTAGAGATTTCTTTTTTCAGAGCACCATAAATGATGTGATAAATTTTAACTAGAATAATCGTCCAGCTCCTGTAAACTGGACTTGCCTTTAGCTTAAATGAAAGCAGCTTTCAGCTGCAATCCATAATAATCCTCCCTTAGGCTTATGCTAACTTAGCTAGATAAAAAGGTCCTCTCCAAGATACTGTCCTTCTCCAAGATGTCAACCTGTTTAACCAGGATACCTTCCTTGTGCATAGAGCTGTAATCAACAGATTGAGTGGTGTGGAAGGAACAACCTACAATTCATTGTGGCCAAGACAAAGGAGATGATGGTGAACTTTAGAAGTTCTATGTCTCTGCAGATCATAGTCTCTATCCTGGGGGAGGATGTTGAAGTGATGGAATCCTACAGGTACCTTGGAGTCCACTTAGACAACAGACTTTGTTGGACAAAACACTGAGGCAGTCTACAAGAAGGGACAGATCTGACTACTTTTTGAGTAGAGTCCAATGTATGTAACAGGATGCTATGTATGTCCTAATGTTTGGTTGTGGCAGACACCATCTTTTATGCAAAAGCAAGCGATGCCAGCAGACTAAACAAACTGATAAGGAAAGATGGACAGGTCATTGGGACCAATCTGGAATTCTTGAAATCAATTTTTCAGAAATGGATGCTTGGTAAACTGCTGCTCATGTCTCTTACCTTCTCCATGAACACCTAGTCATGCAGCAGACCACTTTCAGCTACAGACTAATCCATGCTGGAGGCTGTTATACCAACAAATGTGGGCAACATACTACTGGCCATATAGGGTACCTCTTTTTCTAGGATACAATCCATATTCACAATATTGTTCCTGTAAATATTAATCTTGTTGCCTCATAGAAAAAAGGTTTGGGTTCAAAACCTACTGGCCAACTGGGGCATTTCTGTGTGGAGATTCCCGTTCTTCCCGTGTTCGTGTGGGTTTCCCCCGGGCACTCTGGTTTCTTCCCACAGTCAAAAGACAAGCAGATTAGGTCAACTGGTCACTGTAAATTACCCATAGGTGTGAATAGGACTATGAATTGTTGTTAACCCTGTGACAGACCAGTGACCTGGCCAGGACTTACCATACCTCTTGACCGACGTCAGCTGGGATTGGCTACAGATTCCCCATGATGGATGGATGTTGTTGTCCAAGATACCTTCCTAGTCCATGAAGCCACTGTTGTTTATGGTATGGTCCTAGTCCATGATGCTCTCCTTGTCCAGAATACCTTCCCTATTTAAGATACTATACTTGTCCAGGATGCCACTCTGTTTGCTCATGATACCTTCTTTGTCCAAGGTACCATCCTTGTCCAAGATTCCATCCTTGTACAGGATACATTTTCTTGTCCAAGATGGCATCTTTTTCCAGAGTACCGTCCAAGATACCTTTCTTGTGCAAGATACCACTGTTAGCCAAGGTACTTTTCGTGTATGAGATACTATCTTTGTCTACGATATCATCTCTTTCCAGGATACCATTCTTGCTGTATTGGATAAATCCTTGTCCACTGTTATTACCAGTTAAATGGCATACACTGACCTTGTTTAAGCAGCAAAAACCTTTACTTGCTTCTGACAGAATCTGACAGTTGTATTGTTATGAGACATCATAAAAATTAGAGTTCCAGTTGGCAGGGAGTGAGGTTGGAGACAACAAAAAAAAGTTAATTTCCACTCTTTGAGTCTGACAGCAGCTAAACAAACAACATTTAATCCCCATAAATCATCACATTACTGTTCAGTACACTAAAGCTTTTAAGTGCACTACAGCGTCATGAAGCACAAATCCTCCAAACAGCCTCATAATCCACCACACAGAGAGTCCTCAGTCTCACTGTATCTGAATTAAAAACAGGAGCTGGGTTTAATCCCACCGTAATTCCTCCTCTAAAGCCACAGTCTCATACTGTCATTTACTACATTTATTTACTGTCTTTTGTTTGTAATGACTTACAACTAAGGATAAGAGAAAGAAAGAAAGAAAGAAGACTTCCATGATCTCATCACACAGGTGAAGGAATAACAACTCTATGGGATTTGAACTCTCGACATTCTGGTGTTCTAGCAGAGAGCATGTTTGGCAACACAGAGTTCTTGAACTCACAAATCCTACCATTCACTGCAGGACACTTCACTAATGCTTTTAACAAAGCAAAACAGAGTAAAAATTTGTAATCTCTTTTTTGTGTTTGCTTTTGATCAGGACGGAGTATGCTAATGACATACACATCAGTTCTCCTGCTGTGTTTATCCTCTTGTGTGCAACTTGAACATCTCACACTCTCAGAACAGCGGTGCACAAGCGTGTGATTGATAGACACGGCAATGGTCTCGCTCTCCAATTACAGCCAATCTCATCTGTCAAAATCTCCTGCTGCGGCCATATTTCCTCACTGCGCTCGTTTCCCAATGCTCTTTTTAACGGCTCTGTGTGTGTGTGTATGTATGTGTTGAAATTATATGGTGTAAGTCATTTCACTCTCTATCTAACCCTGCCCCTTACTTCAACCCCACTCTCAGTCTAACCCCCACCTCTTCCTCTAACCCTGCCCCTCACTCTAACATCACTGTCTGTCTAACTCTACCTCTCACTTAAACACCATTTTCAATCTATTCTAAACCCCACCCTCTCTTTAACTCCACCCTCATTCTAACCACAGTCCTCACTTTAACCCCACCCCCACTTACCACAAGCCACACTCTAACTACACCCTTCACTCTGACACCACCCCTTACACTAAAGTCACCATGTCTAACCCCACCCTTCACTCTTCCACCCTAACTCTGCTGTCATTCTAACCACACCTCTTACAGAATGCCACATGTGCACCCTGTTCACTGAAAATGACCCACATATACTACATGTCCCATGATCCCTTGCATGTTCCCCACATCAATGACATTACTGGCTGATTGATGGGCTTTCGTTCAGGTTCTGTTTCGGCTAATGAATGAGTGGCACCATAAAAAGGTGAGATGATAAATGATGTGCGTATGGTGTGTGACAGCTCATTACAATGTAAGACTTGTGTGTACTTTAATAAACTCTAATAAAAAACCCATTAATAAAAATAGACTTGAATAAATTGCAGTGTACTGCTGCGACTATGAAGACCTTTGTTAATATTTTTTATTAAACAGTCGTGTAGGTGTTTATATGAGGTATTGATAGTGCTATATGATGTCAGGCTAAATTTGTGTGAGAAGTATCGATCTGATATTGATTGCCCTGCACTGAATAAAGAAATGTTATATTTGTCTATGACACTAGCTCAGTGAGTGATATGAGCAAGGCAGTGGTGTTTTCCCAAAGCTACATACACACGATACTTCCTATATTCCCAAGGCTTTATGTTTCCAGGGCTTGATACCCCAGAGTGCTATAGAGCCCCAGAGCTCTTCATTCTGATAGCTTTATGTTACCAAAATGATATATTCCCAGGGTCTTATTTTTTAGAGGTCTACTTTCCATTCGTATATACTCTCAAACATTTACATCCTCAGGTCTCTGTGGGAACACAGAGACTTATGTTCCAAGGGCTGGATATTACCAAAGTCCTCCAAAGTCCTTATATTCCCAGGGCCTTATGCTCCCAAAGTCTTTTGTTCCCAGGGTGCATTATTCCTAGGATACTATGGTCCCAGAGGCCTCCAATCCTAAATTACCCTCTTCCCAGAGTCTTAGATTCCGGGGACCCTATATCCCCATGGCTCTATATTTCAAAGACTCTGTCTTTTGCCTTATTTTCCCAGGACCATGTGTTCCCCAGGTCCTATGTTTTCTGGTGCCTATATTCCCAGAACCCTGTATTCCCAAGGCTCTATTTTCCCTGAGCCCTGTGTTCCCAGGGTCCTTATGTTCTCTGGTTACTCTACTCCCAGAACTCTATACTCCCAAAGCTCTATGTTCCCTGAACCAAATGTTCCTAGGGCTTTATATTCCCAGATATCCATATACCCAGGGCTCTTTATCCTCAGGTCCCTATGTTTCCCAAATCCTAGCAGGTCATAGGTCCCATTTTGAGTCCTATCCTGGTCCCTATAGTCTCCAGTGTTCGCTGGGGCCTGCATTCCCTCAAGGATTAGCATCAGGGATCTATGTTCATTGAGTCCTGTGTTCCTAGGGCTTTATATTTCCTTATGCCCACCTAAGTTTTATATTCCCAGTTCTCTATGTTCTCAGTGCTCCACCTTCTAAGAGAACTATGTTCCCTATGTCGTCTTCCCCTGGAATCTACTATATTCCAATACCTTTATAACTAAAGGTTCTCCTTTTTCCGAGGGTGCTATATACCCAGGGTTGTATGTACCCAGAGACAAATAACATTCATGTTTTTGAACATAAGGCCTGGAGAAGACAGGGTAAATGTCTCATCATTTTGGTGTTTGCCTTTTTTGAGTGTTAGTCGCCTGTAGACAGTTTACCATTTTCTGGTATTTTTATTGTAATTCTGGATAATAACATGCTGCAGTGAGTCAGCAGCAGTGCCTCATCTCAGAATCTAGTATTACACAGACACAGGCAATGCTGCGATTTGCAATCACCTTCTGGACACTAGCACAGGACTTTAAATGTTAAATATGATGATTTATATATTTATATGTTCGTATATATCTATATCTATATTGGTGTGTCTGTGTGAGTGTGTGTCCACGACTTATTGAACTACAGAGTTTAAATATTGCATAGACATTATTAAGCACTTTATCAGGCAGACAGACTACCTCCACCACACACACACATACACACAAGTGCACACACACACACACACACACACACACACAAAAATGTAGAAAACACATTTTGGAAAGAACATGAAAGCAATTACTTCTCTCTCTCTCTCTTTCGGCAGCATTCTAATAAACGCCGCTCCTCAAGGACACTTCTCTTAATGGCCATTATCCTCGCTTTCCAAAGAGACAGATAAAAGACGCTTGCCATTACTGTCGTTACAGGCACCGTGCTGTGATTGGCTTATTCAGTGGTGGGTCGCGTGGTTCTTTGTTCTGATGCTGTCACTTTTACATTCATGTTTATGACGTTGCCATTTCTCAATAAGAGCATTAATCACTTCCTGAATTCTGTTTTTCCATGAGCTGCAAGGTGACGGCATCAAAAGAGCACCAGCCAATCACACACAGCCATGAAACACACACATGCTGTCAGAAAGTCCTGGGTCATGTCCCAAACTGCCATTAATGTACTACATAGGATGTCGAAATAGCTCCAAACTACAGATTATAGTCACAGCACGTAAGTGGCAATTTGGGACGCAGCCACAGGCAGTGTCCAGTTGCCATGGTAACTTTGGCTTACCTAGATCAGTAAGACCCGTTGCAAATATTGTATGCACCATAGTGGATCTTGTACAGAATCATGTGGTTTTGGGATGCAGCCTATGGAGAGACTGGAACACACATTCCCTGACATTGCACAGTCATGGGCCACAGCCTAAACTGCCTCTAATGTCTAGAAAGGATCTCTAAATACTTCCAAATCTTACCATATTTAGCATCACGGTCCTTAGTCACGATTTGAGATGTAGCCGCTGGTCATGCAAATGGCAAATATGAAACATTATATTTTGAGAACCTATTCAGCACTAGTGGTGCGATTTGGGACGCAGCCATGAAGAGATGAACCCACACTCAGATTATCATTTATATAAAGTGTCCCTGACTGCTATATTACTGTACTACATACAAAAGTACTCTTCCACCCTAGGCTACTACAGTTACAACAATTAGTGCATTTTATATGGTTATATTATTTTAGTAAAATAGTGGATGGTTTGGGACATGACCTTTGGTAGCCGTTGCATTGTTGTAGCATATACAGAATGTATTACATGAAGTGTACAACCTGGTTCTGCTATTTAGTGTAATAGTATGTGGTTTGAGATATAGCACATTCTTTACTTATACACATTTATCAAAACAATAATAGACTACGGCCCAAACCACTGTTACTGCACCGAATAGCCCACCACAACAGGTCATCATAGGTCGACGTGCCATTTAGCGGATTGGGATGCAGCTCACGCAGAGATTGAAATGGCACTTGTTACAAACATAGTCACGGCTTTGTCCCAAATCATTATTAGTGCATTTAATCATATTACACATGTAGTGCCATAGACAGACCAGAACACATACTACAGACGGTGTGTTTATTGCATGTGTGTGTGTGTGTGTGTGTGTGTGTGTGTGTCCTTTGATGGTGTGATTTATCGTGTATGTGTGGGAGTTGTGATAAAGTAGAGCTCTGATCCATCCCCACACTAAAGGTCAGTCTGATATACAGCAACCTGATTAAATCCCCTCGTGCCCTACTCCCTACTCCACTCAGGAAACAGGAAGTACAGAGCAACCTGAAAACTTCCCTCGATCTCACACATGCACACACACACACACAGGTCCTCCAGGGACGAGTGTCACATAAAACACACCTGATTCAGAGAATGGAGTACAACCAAGAGTGTGTGTGTGAAAGCGAGAGAGAGACAGTGTCTGTATGGCTTTGTCTCACTGTCTGCCTCATTATCTGTCTTTCTATCTATCTGTCTGTCTGTATCTCTCTCGGTCTGTCTGCCTGCCTGCCTGTCTGTCCATTTAGCTAGGCTTTTCAGTTGGATGTTGCAATAAGCTCCGCCTCACCTTGGCCACACGGTTGGCCACCTCCCGTCCCACCATGAGTCCCTGCACAAAGGTGCGTGCGGCAGCGAGGGCACGTGTGATCTGGACCTTGAGTTTGCGTGGCGTGTCTCCGAATGGCTTCAGCTGGTCCGTGTACTTGCTCACACATTCTAAATACTCGTCTGTGAAGGAGAACTGAGAGTTCAGTAGCTGGAACATCTTCTCCAGAAGCCTGGCCCAGAAGTCACCCAGCATCTCCTCCAGGTTCACGTTCCCGCCCGTGTAGTAGCGCCGTAGCTCCGAGAACAGGTCCTCAAAGATCTCTGAGTTTTGCATGAACAGGTTGCCGTAGGTGCGGACGAACATATGGTTCAGAGACTTCTCCGAGTTGTCCAGCAACTCCAGGAAGAACTCTGCAAGACAAACAGGAAAATCAATGGATCACATGGAAAAAACTAGATACGACATCACGTATCTGAACCATAACGCTGAGCACTGAGAATTAAATTTGTGGAGTCCAGCTTAGTGAATCAAACTCAGTGAATCAAATTCAGGGAATTAAACAGAGAATCAAAGCTGGTGATTAAATTAATGGAATCAAAATCTGATACTCAAAGTCTAAGGAACAATGTCATGGATTCTAGGGTGAAAACATGAGGGAACCAAACTCAGCAACTCACACTCAGAAAACTGAACTTAAGGAATCAAATTCAGACAACTAAACCCAAGAAGGGTGTCTTGTGGGACAACAGAAAAGCATTTGCCCTATTGTCTGGAGAACAAATTCATATCCAAATGAGGACACAGCCATCCATGCATAAGAGTCCAAGAGAACAAAAGTGGCCATGTGTCTCTTCCCTGTCAATCTAATCAAACTAGCCAGTCATGAGTGTCTGTGAGCTTATGCATGAGGAAAGAGAAGGGCTTTCCTCCGAGTGTTTTATGGCTTCCTGTGACACAGCATGAGCTGGACATTGAAAAGATGTTGTAAGCTTGCTTCACTTGTCTTAGAGGAAGCATTTGTTCACAGTCAACCTTTCTTGGTTCTTAGCTGTCGAATGATAGATGAGAGCTGACTGGGCGGTGGGAATCGGATTTAAGGAGTCGGACTCATCTCAGTGAATCAAATTCAGAAAACTAACCTCAATGAATCAAACTTAGGGAATCAAACTCTGAAAACTGAATCCAAGGAATCAGAAAATCAGGGACTCAATCTCAGTGAATTATATTAGTGCAGCAAATTGATGAAATTTAATCATTTCGGTTAAAATCGTTAAATCAAATAAAGGTAAATAAATTCTTAAAAATAACTGAACAACAGTTCATGAATCAAAACTAGTGAACCAAATCAAGGAAAAAAATAGAGAATCAAACCTAAGGATTTTAAATCAATGAGTCAAATCCAGGGAAACTTGCTTGAGAGACTAACTTCACCACGTCCAATGGTCCAGCAGTTTTATTGCAGTACTCATAGAGACTGTAGAACTCGCTGAGCTGCTTATGTGTGAAAGATGCCACACTATATAATGTGTTAATTAAAATGCTTATTAATGAGTCAGCGCCGTGTTGTAAACAAAACTGTGATCCGTGATACAAAGAGAAGACTCTACCCCGATTACCGATCCTGTTTTTAAAATTATAATTTTACATCTTCATTCATATTCATATGCTTTCATCCATTCATGAAAGAAAATATCACACGCAGGAAGTGCAGTTAAAATAACGGGATTAATCAGCAGAAGCTGCTGTATGTGTGAGTGAACGCTCTCATTACACACAATGGATATACAATTTCCCCTTCAGCTAATTACATACAAACACACACCCACACACAGTTCCTTAAACACTGAGCATGCTACTGCATTTCTAACTCATCACATTTATGCCTGGGCGTGTGACAGAGGGATGAGTTTCTCTGCACCAGCTGCATCTCCGCCTTATTTTCTTCCTTCACACTAATCGCTTGTCTGCACCGCTGGCATTTTGTGTCACAAATGCCATATACCCACACACACAGACACTCACCCCAGCGGCAGCTCATCAGATCATGCCTTGTTGCCCCCGAAATCCCCAACATAGTGAGAACAGATCAAAATAAACAACAAAACACAGCACTGCTAATGCTTTAATTCTACAGTGCGTGCACACACACACACACACACACACACACACACACACACACACACACACACTCTTTAAAGAATTTAAATCAGATAATCAATCCAGGAAAATCTAACTTATGAAACCAAACTAAGAGATTCACATTCTGGGAACTGAAGTCAAGGAATCAAACTAAGAGAATCAAATTCAAAGACTTCAGGGAATCACTCTCCCTCACTCACTTACAGTCACTGCTTTGTCCCAGTCAGGGTCACAGTGGATTCAGAGTCTATCCCAGAAACACTGGGTATGAGGTGGGAATCTGGGAATCAACCAAGCAGATAAAAATTCTTGGAATCAGCCTCAGAGAATGAAACTCAGAACACCAAATTCAAAGAATCAATATCAGGGTCTCTGCCTTAGTTGAATCAAACTCAAGAAACAGAAGTCCAAGAATCAATATAGGAATCAAACTAGGGTATTGGAATTTCGTCGGACTAAACATAGGGGAAATCAAAAGTAGAAAAACAAAGGCAGAGAAAGAAAGTCAATCAATTTCAGGGAATCGAATCAGAATCAAACTCAAAGAATCAAGCTTGAAGACTTGAATTCAGGGAAGCAAACAAATTTGTAAGCTCCATTTGACAGATCATCCATAAAGGAATGTGCACAAACACACGCACACCTTTAAAAAGAGAGGGAAGGACAAACATCACAATCTGTATTCAGAGAGATAACTTACACACACACACACACACACACACCCACACACACACACACACACACACACACACAGTGTATGATCTAAGCGTGAGTAAATTATAAATGATTTGCATATAAATTATTAATATAAGAATCACAGTGAGCTGGTGTGGATGTGAAATGGTACCGCGTCAGCAATATGTAGTTCCACAGCAGATCAGTTATGCTAGCACTTCAGCACTTCCTGTTTCTTTCTTTTCCCAGCATGCTCTGCATCACTTGAGATCTTCTAATGGGTAATAGAGCTGTATTAATCCACTTTATATGTCTATTAACAAACACTCTCTCTAGTTGTGTGTGTGTGTGTGTGTTTGAGTGTGGGGGGGGGACATAATTAATAGGCCCAGTGTGGGCTAATTGAGAGTGGGGAATGGCCATTACCTACATGTCACATGCACTCATGTCAGTTGTCATGACTATAGCAGACACAAAAGACACCAATCCAGCACCAAATCCACTCCCTATATTCAATCCACTTGTCCACCCCCAAATTAACCCCAATACACAACCAAACTAACCCCAAATCCACTTTCAATTAACCCCAAATCCACGTCCAAATTGACCACAAGTCTATTCTCAAATTAATCCCAAATCTACACCCAGATTGACCCTACATTTACCCCTGAATTTATCACCATAATCCACCAGCAAATTATCCCCAATGCACTCCCAAATTAGCCCCTAATCCATCCCAAATTAACCCCAGTCTTCCCACAATTTAACCCCAATACACATCCAAAGTAACCCCAAATCCACCTCAAAATTAACAAATCCACTTCACAATTAATTCCAAATCCATCTAGCTATAGATTGACCCTATATGCACCTCCAAATTAATTCATATTCCACTCCCACATTAACACCTAATCCACTCCAAATTGACCCCTTGTCAACCCCCAAATTAACCCCTAATCCACTTCAAATCCCCCACCCCCACCATATCAATTCACAAACCAGACATAAACATTTACCAGAGCTTAAACCCTAATGCCTAATCCTTAATTTAACCATGGACCAAAATCCGGATTAAATGCTAAATTCCAATTTAACTTGATCTACAAAAAAAAAAACAAACAAAAAAAACAAACCCTTAACAATGATTAAATCTAAATTTAACCTGAATTAATGGCAATTCAAATCCTGACAAAAGTATAACTAAAACATTAATAATCCTTGTCTTAAACCTGATTTAACCTAAATCCTGATTAAAACCAGAATAAATTGTAATTAAACCAATTTACACAGGTGGCATTTGGCAGATGAATTTATCCAAAGTGACTTAAAAAAGTTCCTTGATAAAACACATAATTAATAAACACAGTTATTAATATTGGTTCACTCAGTCCGGGACTAAGGGCGTACTCACACTAGACAATCCAAGCTGCTCCTGGGAGTGTCTGATCCCCAAGGACCGGATTTATTGACCAGTGTGATAGCTGTGTACTGCTCCTGAGTGGATCAGTTGGGCTTGTACACAGGCTCCAAACTCATGTGCTGTCACTTGCCCTTTTCAATTCATTGGAGAATTGGAATGCTTCTCAGTTTACCGCTTTAACGTTACTACAATAATATAAATAATACTATAATAATACGTACAGTATTGATTCCTCTATATTGTCACACATAGCTAACTTTTTGAAAAGTGAGCAGAAAAACGTATCCACGGCGTGCTGCTATTCAAAGATGCAGTGTCTTTTCTGCACTCTTGTCATTGCTGTTTTTGCTCGGTTTCCTTGATTCTGTGCACTTGTAGCGCCTATATTGCTCAGTTTAACCTCGTATCTCCACTCTTATATAAAACACAGTTATCTCACTCCATATCATGCAAAGCAAGAGTGCTTTTCTTCAATACGAAAACTTGCATCGTGATTACGTACTCACCCCTGGAGTGGATCGTTTAGTGCAGTGTAAGTGCAGATCAATAGGGGAGTGGGGAGAGGGGACAATTGCTCCTGATGTGTGGTTCGGGCCAGTTGAACCTAGTGTGAGTGCACCCTAAAAGTGCCATCAGTCTAAAAGCCCTATGTTGGAAGATAGTATAGTATGAGAAACACACAAGATAACAAAGTGCTAATTTAAGTATTTGATGAAGAGTTAGGTCTCTAGTCGTTGCTTGAATACAGCTAATGACTCAGCTGTTCGAACTTCTAGGGAAAGTTCATTCTGCCACTTGGTTGTCAGGGCAAGGAAAAGTCTTGATGCATGCCTTCTCTGTACCCTGAGACATGGTGGGTCTAGTCAAGCAGTGCTAGAGGATCAGATGGAGTGTGGTTCAGTGGGGGGGTGTTATACATGCTATAAGGCTGGTCTATTTTAGACTTCTTAGGAAAACTTTTAAATGTGTTTTAAATGTGATGTGGGCAGCTATAGGAAGCTAGTGGAGGGAGCATAGCCATGGGGTAGTGTGGGAGAACTTTGGAAGGTTGAAAACAAGTCATGCATCTGCATTTTGGATCAGTTGCAAAAGTTGAATGGTGTATAGAGACTGATCTGCCAGGATCGAGTTGCAGTAGTCCGGTCCCAAAATGGGAAAAGGGAATGAACAAACACCTGAGTGGTCTCTGTGGATAGAAATAGCTGGATCCTCCTGATCTTCTAATGGAGAAACCTGCATGAGCAAGTCAGTTTAGTATGGTGTGAGGTGAGAAGGACTGATGGTTGTCCATGGTTACCCCAAGGTTGCATGCAGTGACAGATGAAGAGATCTTAGAGTTGTCCAAGAAGATCACAAGATCTTGACATGGGGACACTTGGTTCATTACCAGGGATGAACAGCAGTTCAGCTTTGCTCAGATTAACTTTTAGCTGATGAGCTGGCATCCATGATGAACTGAGATTGATGTAGAAGTATGAGAGGCTGAGGGAGTGGAGTAAGATGAGTGTCATCAGCATAACAGTGGTATATGTGAGGATATGACCTCACCAAAAGATCAGGTACCAAAAGAAGAGGACCAAACGCTGAGCCTTGTGGGATGCCAGTGAAGAGTTTGTATGGAGCAGAATGTGAATCCACTACAAGTCACCTGATCAGACCCTCCCTCCAGGAAAGAAGCAAACCATTGCCATGCTGTGTCAGGAATTCCAAGACCCACTCATGAGGATGGATAACAGAGTCTTGTGCTTGACTGTCCAGAAAGCTGCTGAAAGGATAAGGAGGATGAGGACTGATGGCAGTTTCGCTCATTTAGCCACACGAAGCTTCTCACTGACAGCTACAAGAAGAATTTCTGGATAAACGATTTTTGATTAAATAATTGCCTGTAATTAAACTGTGACTAAAGCAGAATTAAACCCCAGAATAAATTCTGACTAATCTGAAATAGGATTTATTCAGGATTTATTAGATTATGCTACTCAAAGATTTAGTCTGGTCTAAAGGAAGACTGACCCCTTATAAAACTCTGATTTATTACAGCCCCAACACTAGACTGTAGGGTAGTCTCTATAAACACACACATATCCACACACACACACACACGTTCCTCCTGTTAGCATGATTAACAGCAGGCTAGTGTATGTGTGATGGGAACGGAGGGTCGACATCTGGTCACGCTGCAGAGTCATGAATCAGAGCCTCATGACTGTGTGTGTGTGTGTGTGTGTGTGTGTGTGTGTGTGTGTACATGGTTTGCTTGAACTGAACACTACTGGTTTTTACTTGTGTACGTATTTTAACATTACTGGCCATTGCTCCAATGTCAGACGACCAAAATTCTGCAGCTTCCTTTGTGTGTGTGTGTGTGTGTGGGTGTGTGTGTAAGAAAGACAGAGGCAGATTGCGGGGTTGAAAGAGGAATAGTAATCAATAGAGTAGGATTTCAGATGGGAAACAATGTGATGGAAACCTATCATACGTTATTTAAAACCGCTAATATTGAGCAAAATGCTGTGGAACGTTAACTTAAACCGTCCCACACTGAGTTAGTTTACGGTATCTAAACAAATGAAACGTGGGTTTGTTTTTAAAGTCCCTTGCCAGCTATTAGCTACATGGCTTCTTATTCATTTTGGATGCTTTTCTCCACACAGTGAATCGTGAGCGTGCCATCTTTCCATGTCATATTAATATAACGTTTATGTATATTTTGACACCATCAACTATTTTCAACTTTTGAAACGAAAACACACAGTCAGTGTGTGGCTAGCTCAGGACCAGGACAGGGAAATGACATTAGCGCAGCATTAGCATGAATTGGTTTATAGTACCTGAGTATGACTCATCACGCTTCAGCCTTTATTGTCTCTCCTCCCCAGGTTTAAACGTCTTTCTAAACTCATTCACGCCATTTACACCATTCACAATCGATTCTGTCCATCCACACACACACACACACACACACACACACACAAAAGAGCCAGAGAGAAAATTAGACTTTATAGGAATAATGAATGTGGTTGTTAAGGGGGTGACCTTTCCACTACCCTCACGGTGTAGGGTGTAGGGTGTAGGGTGCAGGGTGCAGACTTGTATGCAGTACATATTGTATAAGAGAAAACATGCACTACAAAGTGATGAATCTGAAGCTTTATCCAAGCCCATTGATCCGAAACTAATGTGAAAGCTGACACGCTACAGCGCTAATCAGAGCTAGCGTTCTGAGCTAATGATCACTGGGGCTCATGACAGATGAGTGTGCACGTGTATGTGTCTGTGCGTGTGTGTGTGTGAATATAGAGCCATCTTTTGTTACGATTACATAACAAGGGAGAGTATACTGAGTGTAATGGAGCATTCATATGAAACGTTTGAATTTCATCATGGGAAGATGAACACTCGTTGCTGGGTAACTAGGAAATATTTAAACCAATTGACTGAGGTTAAAGAATTACCTAGCTAGTGGGTATGTCCAGTGTAAAGTCAGAGGGGAAGTGGAAATGAGACAAGGACATTAACAATTACCTCAGGTGGGTAAGTAAATCATTAAGGAACGATAAGGAACACATGTGATTAAACTGTATTTGCACTATTACCATTACTATTAATTTACTAGTAATATTACTATTACTATTACAAATTACTATTTGCACTATTACTATTACAGCTAAACCAAAGTAAGTAGGTTTTTGTCATAAACATTAGCATAGCATGAACTCGGACCTGTCTGAAGAGTGAGCTGTTCTCCTGGAAATGTTTTGTAAACTTGGTAAATTTGAATGTCGCATAATGTAGCATATGAAGTTATTTGCTAATGCTTATGCTAATGCTAGTCAGGTGGCAACTACTTGATCTCTCTCCTTTATAGGCATAACAATATGTAGTGAGGTGAATCGAGGAAGAGCAGCTTGCTAATGACGCTAACAAACAGCCTGTAAGTGTTAAATAGACATCGTAAAGGCACTGTGATGATGGAAACGAGCCAGAATTATTCAGAACGTCAACATTTACCTCAGATATGTTGGCAAATAAAAAAAAAAAGGTTCCTGTGATGAACATTTCATCGTCGTTAAACTTAGCATTAATTGCTTAAGAAGCTGTATTCGTTATGCAATACTGTTTCATTACTTGAGCTATTTGAAAGTTCCTAGCACAAAACCCGTTTGGTCATATGTAGGCTGTGTTTTTAACAAGTTTAGTTTAAATGTCACACTTTAATACTTTTAATTTTGTCCAAATACCAGCTAGATATGAATTCTGGTCTTGCAAAATGGTACTATTTTCCCCACATTTGAAACATCCCTTTGATTACATTTTACAGCATATGGGGGCTTCTGTTGTTGAACAAATTCCTCATATCTGGGTTCCACATGGACCAATTATTCTCGCCATTCTGATAACAGCATCTCTCATAAGTCTACAAACCCTCACTGAGAGGGGAAAAAAGCTTGTTGGCTTAATGTCTCTAATACTTTATTAAATAACTACAGAGCTTTAATACTGCAAAGTGGATTCTTGAAAGAAGAAGTTTAATTTCCGCTGATAAAGTTGGTGGATGGTTTTGTATACAATGTCATGTTAATAAAGTGAAAGTACAACATTTTAGCTAAGCTATAGACATAATGCTTGTAAAGCATTCAAAGGAAGAACATTGAATGATGATGCTCACATCCTTAGTGCAATGTATCAAAAGCAAAAATAACCATACTATTATTATCATTGTAAAACATAATTATATACATATCTGGCTTGATCCCATTCGCAGCACATCCTCTCCAACTTTAAAATGAAGTAAGTCCAGGTGCACAAGGACACAATACAGAATTATCTGCATCTGCATAGAAGGAAACACAGCCTAAAACGTAGACGTTCTGATAAATTACGAAGAAAAGGCTTTGGATAAAAACTACAGCTGTTAAATTCCACGGCTTCTACTATATTAAAGACGTCAATGTGAAACATAAACTGTTTTGAGTTGTCAAGTAGGTTTGGTAAATGTTGTGAATACCACAAGAGGAGGCTGTTCATGTGGAATTTGCTCATAAAAACCAATACTTAACACACAAACGCTTTTGAGTGAAGAAAATAAAACTGAGGAAAAGACGTCCGTGCATCTGAAAGTTAATGCGACATTTGGAAAAGGAGATGTGTGTGTATCTGACATCATATTTCTATAGTACGGGATGAAATTAGTGCGTGTGTATGTGCATATGCTCGAGCGCGTGTGTGTGCATGCGCAGTGGAGGGGCGTAGCTTTAGGAAATGGCCTCCATCTACTCTAATTAAATTATTGTGACACTGGATCTGCTTTCCTCTTTCCTGTGATGAAATTATAAATCTAGCAATTGTGCAAGGTTTTTTAGTCCAGTTTTTTATAGCTTTTACTTAAAAATGCTTACATACAGGTCCTGAGTTTATCATCATTATCAGGCTTAGGTCTAATCATAATTTAGCTACATTC
>JAQQZU010000010.1:12772349-12786955 GCA_030068025.1 Parauchenoglanis punctatus
ACGGGGGGCACGTGTGAACGCAGCCGTACACGGGGGGCACGTGTGAACGCAGCCGTACACGGGGGGCACGTGTGAACTTAGCCGTACACGGGGGGTACGTGTGAACGCAGCCGTACACGGGGGGCACGTGTGAACGCAGCCGTACACGGGGGGTACGTGTCTCAGACAGCACATAAACGTAAGCAAAAAAGTGCTTTATACAATAATATCTTTATTTAATAATACCATGTTATGACGCTATGATGATGCTAGGTTTGTGATGTGTGCATTGAGCTGAAAGGTTCCGCTGTAATTACCAAAGGCTTGATATTTCTGAGGTAATTATTCCTACACTGTTTGCATGGGATCAGATCGGCCAGTTTCTGTTTATGCTAACAGCACAGGGACGTCATGCCAATCCTATCTTGGGCACAGTGGGCAATACCCGCTTCTCTCTCTCTGTCGCTTTCTCTCTCTCTTTTCTCCTCATCTTGTCCAGTATCTCTTCTCTTCCCAAAGCTGACTGATCGCAGTCTTTTCATTTTGTGTCGGTGAAGAAAGTAAACACGAGGTCATTTGACATTTATATGCTAATGTTGCCAACCTCCGCTAGGATAATCTTGCAGTGAAAATAAAAAATAAATAAATATATGCATATAGGGGTACCTCATTATCATATGCATTTTAACCCTTTACGTGAACGGAATTAAAAGAAAAGCATTTCAACGTCCAGTCTTACGTTGGAGATGTGGAATTAATGCTAGCTAGCTAATTTACTAATTTACTAACTAGCCGGCATCATGATGAATGGTCACGGGAGCATTCTGATAGCAAAATCCTCTAATCAAAGAGTAAAGGTTTTTTAGTAAGTACAAGACCTTTCAGTCCAAACGCAGTAACGCACTGACGTCACGCTGGTGGTCAGTTATCTCGGCATTGTACTGTATCTCCGCAGTTATTTTTAGCCAATTATTTCTTGACTTTTACGCTATGCACAGCCTCGCCGACCTCAATGGTGAGTACGGCCATCCAGAAAGGAGTCTGTGTACGAAAAACGCTTCGCACTGACCCCAGCAGAAACGAGAGGTATGAGGTAATGATCGCGCGGGTGTATGTAACACGCGTGTTTTTAAAAGCCACGCCCCCTCAGAGTGGGCATGGTGAGCTCAGCTCCCTAGAGGCACTGCACTGAATTCCCTCCATCATATGACTTTAAAGTAATTGACCTTGAGAAATTAATTACCTGTGTCCCACTGCTCTCTCACACACACTCACACTCACACACACACACACACACACACACACAGAGTCCCGAGTGAAAGAAATGTGTGAAGATGAGTCATTTTTCATACTTTTATCAGCATTCGTGTTCTCATTGCGCTTGCCCTCTCTGGTACTTCATTTTTTTTAATTACATTTACACTCACGCTGCCAATCATGTGGTTTGGGACACATCCAATAGTGGACCAATGATGGCCCATACAGTGGATAGCGCGTATCGTTTGGGACATGTCCACAGTGATCGGATCAGGGGGTTTATATGGACTATATAGTGAATAGTGTTTGTGGTTTGGGACACACCTACAGTGGATCAAAGATGGTGTGTATGTAGCCTATATAGTAATTAGGGCTTGTGGTTTTGGGAACCCCCAACAGTGGCCTAATAACGGTGTTTACGTAGAGTAGATAGTGAACAGGACATGTGGTTTGGGACACATCCACAGTGGACTAACAATGGCGTCTATGTGTACAATTTCATGAAGTGGGCATGTGGTTTGGGACACATCCACAATGCCCCGATGATGGTGTTTATGTGGACTTTACAGTAAATAGGGTGTGTGGTTTGGGACACGTCCACCATGGACGAGCATTGATATTTAGGCAGCCTATGAAGTAAAAAGGGTGTGTGGTTTGGAACATGGTCATAGCGGACTGATGATGGTGTTTATGTGGCCTGTATAGTGAATCTCTTTGATTCTCAGCCCTCTTTCTTCCTCACCACTTTATTAATAGATTTAAAATGAGTAAACGCTGTATGGAGTAACAGGTTGCGGAGTGAAGCTATGAATCAGCGCTCACTCCGATGCGACCAACTCGGCGCCGCTGAAAAAAAAAAGAAGAAGCAGAAAACGTTTCAGCCAAGGGTTTTTAAGCGGAATTAGATTTCTGTGTACATTGGAGCTGGACAAGGCCGCAGAGTGCACTTCCCCACATCGCATCCGCGTTAAACACACTGGAGACGATTTCACCCGATACACGATCCGCTGTTAACGGGGGAAGGTAAAGCGGAGTACAGAGTAACGCAACGGTGGTACACGAAACCATGTCTTTATACAGCTGACCTTAATACATAAAGAATTAAATAACAGTTCCTGTTCCCTTGTTTTCCAGTATCCTAATTCCTAATCTCTATTCATTTTGTTTTTGTTTCCTAGTCACTTTTTTATATGGTCCTAGTATCGGTATTTTCTAGACCCCTTGTTTCAAGTACCCTTGAACATATTTGGTCATACGCCACAGTAGAGTACACTCGATAGTGCTGGGTTGAACACCCAATAAAATGTCTTCTTGTTCTGACATACTGAGTAATACAATATTATGTGATTTGGAACAGAGCCCATGATTCTGTTATACCAGAGCTCATATATGACTGGCTCTCAAAAGGAACCAGAGTTAGCGCAGTGCTATATTAGAAATTAAAATACCGTAGCAGAGAGATACAAAATCATTAATATGTCCGTTTTAGCTATTATCCGCAATTTTAATGCCCCACTAACTAACCAGTGTTACTAGCTAATACAGCTTTAGCTAACTAGTTATTTGGTTAAAATTAAAGGTGTCCTATTGGTAAAAGACCAGCTAACTTATCTATATAAAACATTATCTTATGTGACTTAAACCAATATTTCGAGAAGCAGTCTATTGACCCAAAGAACCGAAAAGAACGATTTGTCAAATAAATCGAGTTAAAAAACTATTAAATTATTATCCATGTTGGATTATAAACATCATAATTTCCCCTCCAGAGAACAGACCGCTTCAGAAACGTATACACGGGAGGATTTAACTGAGTGATCTCCGATGAAATATTTATTTTAATGAAGAGATTTTTGCTATTGCAGGGCTTTAGCTAAACGCTAAAGCACTCTGATCCGATTAGCATAAAGCCTGACAGCAGGAAGTGGAGTTTGTGGCCGGCGAAGTGGCCGCAGGTGGATAATGGACGTTAGAACGGGGAGTAATGGACAGCAGGACAGAGAGTAATGCCAGATAAAGATCCTAAAACATTAAAATGATAAAACTGTGGCTTCGTGATGACCCTCTAATTCATTGTGGTTAGCATTAGCGCTAGCGTTTAGCATCGGAGCTGTACAGCAGCCAAACCTCTGCTTTATCCTATCCAGTAAGGCAGATCTGTCTCACTGCGTGCTGCCTGCCTCAACACATGCTGTCCTAGTCCATGTAGTCCATTCGTTGTCTCACTTCCTGTTTCAGTAGATAACGCCTGTCTCACTGTATTCATCAGAAATGCCTGTCTGCTGTCTATCTTGCTGAATACTTTCAGTTTTGTTGCATGTTACCTTGCTAAACAGTTTTGTTCGCAACTACACTGCCTCGATCACTTAATGTTTTTGTCTCGCCACAACACTGCCTGTCTCACTGAGCCCCGACTGTGACTGCCTGTCTCGCTGCATGCTGTCTGTCTTGATGAACACTACCTCTCTCACTTAATATTGCCTGCAGGCTGCATTATATCCGTCTTCCTGATCACCGCCTGTCTCACTGACTGCCTTTTGTCTCACTGATACCTGCCTTTCTCACCTGTCACTGTGAAATCTGCCTGTTGACCTGCCTTTCTTACTCGACAACACCTGTCTCGCTGAACGCCGCCTGTCTCACCGAAAGGCGTGTTTAAGAAAAGCACGTACAACTGGGAAGAATTCTCCTGACATTCTGAGTGGCATTTATTTATTTTATTTTTACTCGCTTCAATTATGCATTGAGGTCTGAGGGGAAATGTCGATGAGAAGAGGAATATGAAGGAGGGAGAGAAATTGAATGTAAACCCAAGGTTGCGAGGCCTCATGGGACATCGGGGGAACGAGCTCTCATAGCCGACGCCAGATAACCATAATGTGCAAACACACTGGCCTGTTTTTACAGCTCTCTCTGGGTGTGGGTTTATGGAGCACATCCATAATGTTTGACTCTGTCTGTCTCTCTCTCTCTCTCTCTCTCTCTCTCTCTCAGTGTGTGTGTGTGTGTGTGTGTGTGTGTGTGAAGGTTACAATCTATCCAAGTCGTTTCGAAATGTCTAGTCAAAGCGACTGGTGTTATACTCCTGAAGGCATTACTGCCTGTGCCCCAGGGTGCCATTTATCTCCATGCGAGTATCTCCATGTATCTCCTCATCCATCCACACATATGTGCCATCCATCCATCAGACCATCCATCTATTGGCTCGTTCCTCCAATTATCTTTCTGCCATTTATCCATATGTTCATCTACCTATCGATTCATCTCCCCCTTCATCCACTTTTCAATCCATCTGCTTGTTCATCCATCTGTCCTTCCATCTCCAACTGAAGTATTCAACCATCTATCTTCATAGACCTGTGTAAAGCTATCAATTTATCCATCCATTTTCTCAGGCCACATCCATTCACCCATCCATTTATTTGCCTGTCTGTTCGTCTGCCTATCAATTTATCTGCCAGACTCTCCATCCATCTTCCCATTCATCCACCCACTAATCCATTTGCCTACCCATACCTCCATCTCTCCAGCTATTTTGCCATATTTCCATCTTCCGATCCATGTATCCATCCGCACTTTCACCGATCCATCCGTCTATGCAGCCGTTTAACACCCCGACTACTGATTCATCTGCCCATCCATTCATCTCTCCTTTCAAATATCCATCCGTCCCTCAGCCCCCACTTATCCATCACTTGTGTGTAGACTTGTGCCTAGCAATCGATTTATCCATTCATCCATCCATTTGTGCATCTATCTATCCATCCATCCTTCCATCATCCTATTCATCTAGCTTCCCATTCTTCTAATTATACATCTGACATCCACCCATATTCTCATTTACCCATCTTCCCATGCAGATCTTCTCCTATCCATTCCTTTGTCCATCCGTCATTCTTTGACTCCACTTGTCCTTCTGCCCCATTTATCCATCAGTCAAAGAGCTAGTCTATCTGTCCATCTCCCACTTTACCCATTCACCAGTCCAACTGCTTATTTATCAATCGGCCTCTTTATTCACCAACATGTTCATTCCTCTGTCTATATATCTATTTATATAAATTTGTGGATTTGTGCATAGCTATCCATCCATCCGCCCATTTAAATATTTACCCATTCTATTTATCTACCCATTACCTCTAATCATCCATCTGATATCTGTCTATAATTTCATTTCCCTCTGTCCATCTTCTCATATGATCATCCATCCATCTGCATGCCAATACCACCATCCATTAATCTTCCAGGCTCCACCCATGTGTTTATCTTTCCATCTGCTTTCCTATCCATCATCTATCTTCCCATCCATATCGCAATCTATGTATCTCTTTGTTCATCCATCCAGCCAACAGCTAGTCTATCTATCCATCTTGTCTTTATCCATTCACCAATCCATCTGCCATCCATCCAACTGTCCACATCTCCATCCATTTCTCTGTCTGCCCATCCATCTATCTATACACATTTGTGCAGAGATGTTGCTTTACCCATCCATTCATCCATCTATCCATCCACAGATGTGTTACTCCACCTAGACATGGTTCTTTATCACTTCTATTAAGCAGAGAAGTGAACTGAGCACCGATCTTGTCATCCAGTGTTTTCTGATCCATACTGCCGTTCATTGACACTACCCAAGTGAGTAAAAGGTCTGCACTACCTACAGCACAGCTTCAATAAATGTATTTTTAAAATTTTCCTTCAGTGTCTGTCCATCAGAATCACCCCAGGAAATGTAGAACATGACGGAGAATTGTAACGCATACAGGTATAATGTTCTGACATCATGCACTCAAATTATTTTATGCCTTCCAGGGCTTTCATAACACCCCTATTGTTGGTGTGAGACAGTGCTGCTGCTGTAACCTGTAGAAGTGCCAACACCATCACACCGCACTTGAGACTATAACTGAGCGCTTTATAACTGAAATACCACATAGCACTTTGCAGACCTGAACGGTCATGTTGCAAGCATTTCAATTTCTACTTACTATTTTTAGTTACTACTAACTGCTAACTATGGAAACTGATTAGCATTTTAAACAAACAGCTTAAGCTAAAAATAATGTCCTAATATGTAAACAGTCGGGTTGCAAATATAGAAACAACAAAAATGTATGAAAAACATCAGAGAAGCCTGGGTGTGCAACAAGCTCTTGAAGGAAGTGTAAAATCTGTTCATCACCGGAGGCTCAGCAGGAACAGCAGCTCATGAGAACTCAGCCTTGAACTGACGAGAGGAAGATCAAAAAGTGAACTACATCTACAGCTTTACAATCAGGAGACATTTTTATCAAAAATCACCCACAGCTGAGGCTTTCACTGTCATAGTAATAACAGTAAAACTTTATCCTTTTGCTTCACCCAGCCAGCATTCATCCATCTGTCTGTTCATCCACTCAACCAGACAGACATTCAGTCATCCACCTATTCATCTGTTTATCACTCCATCCAATCATATAGCATTCATTCACCCATCTGTCTGCCCATCTATCCATCCATCCACCCATCCATATACCTATTCATCCTCTCATTTCTCCATCTGCCTGTATATAGCCATCAATATGCACATTATTTGACTGATCATTCGTCCATCCATCCATCCATCCACTCAACTGCCAACTCATCCATCTATCCACCCACCCATCCATCCATCCATTCATCCACCCAAATGCCAGCTCAGCCATCCATCCATCTGTCCATTTGCCCACTATTCATCAATTTATTGAATGATCCAATTCATCCATCCATCTAAATCAGTTCATGAGCATGAACAAATCTGAAGTTTTGCAGGTGGATGTCAAGAGAGATTCTTGATTCCTCTGAGTCTCATTCACAAATCAGAGCTGGTAATATGTCAGAAGAATCAACTCCAGCAAAGTACGAAGTGAAGTGAATTTCTAAAGAGAGTTGTCATGGGGAATCGAACCACACAAAGTTCAATTCACAGAGATATTTTAGAGACAAGCTGTTAATGTGTTCCCCAGTTTCGCATGTCATTAAAGTGTGAGATCCTGCAGACAGTACAGAAAGGCAGCTTAATTAACTGCATTAAGTTGTAATTATTTCTGGCTTCCAGTCTGATTTTTTTTTCTAGGAGTTCACTGTAAGAGTGCATGAGCATTGTGAAAGCATGGCATGATGGTCTTTGCTTTTCTGCAGGGTACAGCAGTAGAGTTGTCCCACTTCAACAATAGCGGCGTTATGAAAGCGCTAGAAGGCACAAAATAATCAGAGTGCATGATGTCAGTACATTACACCCATATGGTTTACATTCCTCTGACAGCTTTACAAATAGCTTTAAATCTGAGATGGTGCAGGATGAAATCGGGGTTATTCTGGAGGTCAGAGATGGGGGAGATGCGTTACAGGAAGCTCAACCAGGCTGCTGGATGGAAGGGCGTTATGGAGGACCTGAGATTACAATCTATATCAAGCAGTTTTAAAAATGTAGCTAAAACTGTTCTTCAGCTGAAATGAAAACTAACCTTTTTGTACCATTCTCTTAAGATTTCTGTAATTCTACATCAAAATGCAATGACTTTTGCTCCTTTCTAACTGGGGAGAAGTAAAAACTATATTCACCACTAATTCTCCAGTGCAGTGCGGTGTCTAATTTTTCCTTAAAGCTGTAAACACACATTCGCAATCATACTGGTATATTCTGTTAACAAAAAACATCCATCAATAGATTGCTGAGAATATTTCAACATTTAAGAACATTAACGATGTTAAGTTAATTCTGTTACAACTAGAAATGTTGTAGGAACAGTTCTAAATATTATTTTATTACATGTTGAACATTGTTTCAGAAGCAAAAGTTTCTAGAACCACATTGTTCTGAACCCATTCTGCTATTTTAAATTTGGGAAACTTAGCTCATTAGACTAAATTGACTAGCTAATCTGTTAATGATACTAAATTTGCTAGGTACTCAGCTACAAGTGTTATTAAAACATACGTTTTTTGTGCTAATAATGTTCTAAGGTCAGAAATAACATTCTTGTAATGCTCTAAAGGTTGGATATTGCTTACACAATGTTTCAGCAATGTTCCTACAGTTGTAAAATTCATAAAAATGTTTTGCTAACCTAAATCTAAACCTTTGTAACTTAGCTAACCTTTGTAATGTGGCTAGCTAACCTGACAATTATTGTAAATTGTCTAGCTAACTAGTCTAATTGGAAACATTATGTGAGTGATGTTCTAATAACACTGTGACGCAAAACATGTTTTGTGACAATAAAATGTTTACAGGTTTTTAGAGCACTGAAAGAGCATTACTAGAACATTTAATAGGTATTCTAGGGGGGGGGGGGGGGACAACATTTTTGCAATGTTCTAAAAAAAAAAAATACCATTAACATTCCAACAATGAAAAAAGTTGGCTTAACATTGTAGAAACATTTATGAATGCTATCTTACAAGAGAACCAAAAGTTCCTTAAACTGTGTGACTCGGAAAGTGCTTTGCTAACCTAATTGCTTTTCAGTTGCTAAACACAGCCAATGAGCACAAGTTAGCTAGTAAATCATGCTAATGTTTCTAAATTACCTAGCTACCAAGAATGATATTAGAATGTATTACAAGTACTGAACAAGTTACATGCCAGAAATAACATTCCTACAGTGTTGGAATTGAATAATGGTTTGCTTCACAATTATATAAGAACATTGCTCATGCTTGACAAAAACTAACATAATGGAAGCGTTATTGTTAAGGCAACACTACTGGAATGCTTACAAATGTGAAAAGATTGAACATTCATGGAATCAAGAGTTCTTGGAAGTGTAACATTCAGATATCCAAAATTAGCTAACTTCATAATGATTCTTAATTGGCTAGCCACCCAGGTAAAATGATGGGAATATTAGGGGTAATGGTAATGGTTCTACAACTAAAAATGTTGCATCAACATTGTAGGAATGTTTATAAAATTATGTTATGACACATGAGCTGGGTAATTTAGCTAATTGTCCTAAATTGTCTGACTAGCGTGCTAATGATGATAAATTGCTATGATGGAAATTTATGCAGTAATGTTTCTACAAATAAAAATGCTAAGTAAGTGTTCCGCTAACCTAAATTTGTTGCTAGTTAACAAATTTAGATCATGAGTAACGTGAGCTGATACATGCACAAGATAACATCAATTACTTTTAAAGCAGTGTTCGGGAATCTGTTTCCATTACATCCATCAGCAACCGTGGATTTTACAGTGTAGAGATGAAGCACGAGAGCTCAAACATGGAAATCTGTGGTTAACACCCTATAAACTCTTGGTTCTTGGTCCCCTTGATTGCTGCTTCCAGCTAGCTATAATGCTGCTATTAAGTCTGGTGTACATGCTGTTTATTTCTCAGACCAGCTCAGAGAAGCCATGGTGAGAGTCAATCTTGAACAGTAGTCTTATAGAAATGAAACAGAGGTTTAAAAATAAGTCACAGTGGCCGTCGACAGTGAGCAGCAGTGCATGGAGACCTTGGACAACGGAAATGGACAGGGGGCACTGAACAGACGAGTCTCAAAATGGAGCAGCGAGTGGAGGGCAGCAAGGGAAAGGGGAATGCTGGCAAAATGTTTGTTGGTGGTCTTAGCTAAGACATGAGCAAAAAAGAGCTTAAGGACTAGTTTGGTGAGGTGACAGACTGTACCATCATAATGGACAAACATGGACCGGTCACATGGATTTGGGTTCATCCTCTTCAAAGACGCAGCAAGCAATGAAAAGGTATTGCAGCAAAAGGAACACCAGGTCGATCCCAAGAAAGCGATGGCAATGAACAAGGATCCTAATAAAGTATTTGTTGGCGGACTCAACCCTGAGACTACAGAAGAAAAGATTCAGGAATACTTCGGGGCCTTTGGTGAGACTGAATCTATCGGACTTCCCAAAATAAGCAAGAGAAGGGGTTTCGTCTTATTACTTATTACTTAGGGGTTTCAGTGTATTACTTATAAGAAGGAGTCGCCTGTCAAGAAAGTCCTGGAAAAGAAATACCATACTGTTAAAGGAAGCAAGTGTGTAATTAAAGTTGGCCAGCCTAAGGAGGTCTACCAGCAGCAGCAATATGGTGGTCGAGGTGGTGTCTAAGGAGGTCTACCAGCAGCAGCAATATGGTGGTCGAGGTGGTGTCTAAGGAGGTTGTGGCAAGGGTTGCTGGTGGCCAACATCAGAACTGGAACCAGTGATATGCAAGCAACTACTGGAACCAGGGATATGGTTATGGCCAACAAAGCTACGGCAGCTGTGAGGGTTATGGCCTATGACTATGGCTATTCTTTTGGTTACTGTGGCGATGATGGTGGATATGACTACAATTCCAAGACGTGGAGGCCAGCAGAGTATCTACAAGCCGTATGCATTTTCAACGCAAGAAGTCATACAACAAGGGACTCTCTCCTTTTATTTGGTAGAACAGGAATTGTGCTCCATTTGTACAGGGCAATGGATGAATGGGGACGCAGTGTCTCACCCTACATTCCATATTTCTTATTTAACTTTTTTTGTCCACATTTCCAGTTGTGGACTTTTTACCATACATTTTGGTAACTTTCAGCTGAATTTACAGAGGATCAGGAGCTGGCAGATCTTTTGGAATAAAATATTTGAGTAATAATAAAAATAAAAAAAACCCCTCAGCAATGCCATAAAGCCAAATAAGGGGATTGAAACATCTGAAAAACACACACACTCTCGTGAATATTAATGACGTGTTCGCTCGTCTCCATGATCGATACGTGAGCCAGACTGACAGCCGCATGCTAATTGAAGACGACATGTTTTTAAAAGAGATGAACACCCACAGATGAGAGAGGGAGAGAGATGGAGGACAGGATGACAGATCTGCGTGTTGATGCTTGGGTTATCGGTCCACACCCGTCAGACAGACCTCTCTGACCATCAGTGGGGGAAAGAAATGGCGCCCAAGTGGCTCGCTTTGTAACAACTGACAGGAAATATTACGGAGATAAAATTACAAGGCTGCCACTGTGACTGTGTGACATTGTGAGCTTGAGGACAACGTGAAGGTTCGGGTCTGAAAAAAATGGCCGCTGTTTCTGCAGATTGAATCTATTCATAGCTGAACTGATTAGCAGCGAGGTTTCCATTATGCTTCTAAATAAAGAGATGTAACAGCCTTTTCTTATTATCAGACAAAACTCCTTTCAGTGATTTGAATTCAAGATGGCTGCCATTTGCTCAATCACAATTATTTTATAATTAGGCACACATCAGTCCATTTAGCTTCAAATAAGATACAATTACACTGAAAGCTATTCATCATCATTTAGCACAAAAAAAAGATGAAATTGTCATAATTGAAGTGTAATTTCTTTTAGTAGAGGATCCAAAATGGCCAACATTTTATCATTTCTACAATCCAAATGATTAGGTGATAAGGGTCACATTTCTAACCAAGAATTAAATTTTTCTTGTCCTAATTCTTTCTTTAAAAACCACCCTCTTTTCCTTCTTTTATTCTTTCTTTGGACAACATTCACATTAGAAATACTACTAGAAGAAGCGAGGTTAGTGAGGGAATGACTATTTATTGTTGCAATAACGTAACTTTAAAACGATAAAATGTACAATGTTTGCTAATAAATAATATATTAATGGAAAGACTACAGTGTTCGAAAAGAAATATTTTATTTATGCTAAAAGCTAGGCATGCTAAGCTAGTTTTGCTAATTTGGTAGAATTTTACTTTGAAATACTGGTAATTGACCAAATATTGAGCGATTGAAAATGGCTGCTTTGTCCGAGATTCCAGTTAATCCAATCAAGATTATGTGATTAAAGTCAAATGAACAGTTGTGAAAAGCTTTTCTATTTAGCATTTAGCTTCTACTTATTGTGCTGCTCACATCTGAGTAAATAACATACAGATTTATTGTACTCATAATAAGCCATGCTAATTTAGAAGGCTTGTTCGAGATACTTTTGAAATGTAGGTAATTAGGCCTTTTTTTGTTGTCCTGATTTGGTTTAATGTTCTCCTGCTTGTCTGAAAAGACAAAACTCCTTCCTTCACAGTAAGCCCCTTTCTCCCAGCACTTAATTGAAGCCGTAATTAACAATCCTCTCAACTCTGATACTTTGATTCTAGCCTTGTTAACGAACAGAGCCTGTTCCTAAATTAGCGCACTACCAAGACGCGGGCTTGCGGGAGTCCTGCGGGATGCAAGTGGCTGCGTTCTGCGCTAATGAATCCAGCGGGTTTTAATGAGCCGAGATTAGCTTTGATTCTTAAGGGGCCGGCGGTGAAGTCAGCATTCGTCATGCCGAACAAAGCGCCATTCAGGCGTGTGCTAATGACAAAGGGTCACCCGGACATCGCGAGGCTACAGTTTGCTTTGCATTTATATTAGCGTCTCATGGGAAAGGAAACGACTTGTTTATGCACTAATTTAACATTCATTTTGTCCTTTTGTCCAGCTGCTGTACACCGAGCCTGACGTGGACGTCCTTACGCTCTTATTTTTGTCCTTCCAAACCACAAACCCAAACTGAGCAGTGTATCACAATATCCCAAATCCCATATCTACTAAACAAGTATTCTTTTTCCTCCCTCTCTGTCTCTCTCTCTCTGTCTGTCTTTTTCTTTCTCTGTTCCACTGAGACCTGAACTTTGGGTTTTTCTGTTTTTATAAACTTGTACTGAAATTTTAAACAGTTTCCGATTATAGCGCGCAACTTTTCCATGAATACACACTGATGCAATGTTGAATGATGTCATAATGGATGTTACAGAAGCCGACCAATCAGCATCTTTGATTCAGCGCACACCCAAGGGAAAGCTACACTTTTACAAGACACATTTACTATAAACACACGCTCTTTCTTTTCTTTTTATTTTTCCTCCCATTTTCCACCATTCCCTTGCATCCATTCCTCATTCTTTCTATCTTTGGACAAGACGCATATTATTATTACACACTTTTATTCCATGCTTTTATTCCTCCATTCTTTCTCCTTTTTATCCTTTGAATTGTTCTTCTTTTTGTTTTTTAATGCTGTTTAATCATTTAAATATTCTTTCTTCAAGTGCATCTATTTTCTTTAATTCCTCCATTTCTTCTTTCTTTCTTTTTCAATCCATCCATTTCTTTTCACTTCTCCTTCACCCATTCCTGCATTCCTGGACAGTCCAGTTCTGGATGCAGAGCTGTGAATGGCCTAATCGATGGATGACTGACAGCTGCACTGACATTAATGCAAAACATCCTGCCTGCCTGTGTGTGTGTGAGAGAGAGAGAGAGAGAGAGAGAGAGAGAAAGAGAGTGAGAGAGAGAATATGTGGGTTTCCATTAACCTGCTTAATTCGCAATTTGAAATTGCACACTAAAAAAAAACTCGCAAAACTATTTATATGCTTACATGAGGTGGTTTTTCAGACGATTGGACAATGCAATATTTCACCAAATTGAAATGGAAACAGTTTTTTGCATTTGAGTCACGTGACATGACCTGAAGAGACAGTGGATGCAACTGAAATCACCATGCCAACACTTATCAGATCTGTCTAATGTTTAATAGGAATGGCTATCACAGAAGGAGAAAACCCCACGCGTCCCTGACATGACGTCACGGTCAAAACACAGACCATTCGCAAATTGTGATTTGTCAACATTTTTTTTAAAAAATCACTTGTTTGTAACGAAAATACGTCTAGTAAGAGAGAGTGTAAAAAAAAAACAAACCTGACTTACACCTATATTCATGCCATAAAGGTTAACCAGTTTACTATAATGCTAGTTTGTGGTTTTTCTGTTTACTATAATGTTATTATGTGTTTTCTTCCGTTTACTATAATGCTAGATTGTATTTAGCCTGTTTAGTGTACTGTTTATGCTGGTTCATGTTTTAGCCTGCGAGATTCAGTAAGCCTATTTACTATATCGCTAGTTTATTTAGCTTATTTATTATAATGCTAGTTTGCACGTAGCCTGTTTACTGTAATGTTAATCTTTGTTTGATTTGGTTAATTATAATGCTAGCTTGTATTTAGCCTATTCGCTAATGCTAGTTCATTTTAGCCTCTTTGCTATAATGCTAGTTCATGTTTTAGCCTGCTAGTTTCAGATAGGCTATTTAATGTCATGCTAGTTTGTATTAAGCCTGTTTTCTGTAATGCTAATTCATTTTTAGCCTGTTTACTATAATGCTGGTTCATGTTTTGGTCTGCTAGTTTCAGTTAGCCTGTTTACTATAATGCTAGTTTGTATTAAGCCTGATTACTGTAATGCTAGTTCATTTTTAGCCTGTTTATTATAATGCTAGTTTGCAGTAAGCCTGTTTACTATAATGCTAGTTTGTATTAAGCCTGATTACTGTAATGCTAGTTCATTTTTAGCCTGTTTAT
>JAQQZU010000010.1:12791911-12802418 GCA_030068025.1 Parauchenoglanis punctatus
GATTGAGGGTGTGGTTAGATTGAGGGTGTGGTTAGATTGAGGATGGGGTTAGATTGAGTGTGTGGTTAGATTGAGGGCGAGGTTAGATTGAGGGTGTGGTTAGATTGAGGGCGAGGTTAGATTGAGGGTGTGGTTAGATTGAGGGCGAGGTTAGATTGAGGGTGTGGTTAGATTGAGGATGGGGCTGGATTGAGGGTGAGGTTAGAAAAGGGGGTTTGGTTAAGTTAAGGGTGTGGTTTGAGTGTGGGGTGTTGTTAAATTAAGGGTGGGGTTAAAGTGAAGGTGTGGCTTGATTAAGGATAGAATTAGAGTGAGGGTGTGGTTCGATTAAAATTATTGTGAGAAAGGAAGTTAATCGTGGGGTTAGAATGAGGGTGTGCTTAGAGAGAGGGGTGTGGTTTGATTAAGGGTGTGGTTAGAGAGAGGGTTGGAGTTTCCACACAACACCTTTATTTAGAACATTCTAATCCCATATTCCTCCCTTGCTCTCACGGCAGAAAGGACTGAATTGGCATCTGAGCTAACAGGCTAACATGGCTAACAATACACGGAAACTGGTAGCCGCCAATTTGACCTTCACTTTCCACTTCTGACCTGCACCTTCAACAGGAGTGCAGAGTGAGATCTGAACACACACTTGTATGACTAGTAGGATTGTGATGTGAACAGTCCTGTGATTCAGCACTACTCCCACACACACACACACACACACCATATTAAGAATGTGTGAGACTCATCTTATAGAATCAAAGGCATGCCTAATGCGCTAGCAAAGGCCACCGTTATCTAATGCACAGATGACCAGACGAAAGTGGGTCATGTGAGCAGTGGGGTTAATTCTATACAGACACTTCAACAGATATATATACGTGCGTGTGTGTGTCAGCAGCAGAACAGAGCTGTAAAGAGCTTCAGAGTGACAAAAGCGTGAGTCAGAGTTAATACCTCAAGGCAGCTGAACTGGAACACACACACACACTTCCTCATCATAATACACTGATGGAATGATGTGAAATTTGAATCTTAACTGCCAGCTGATGATGTCACAGCGACAGTTACATCAGCTAACTAGCCAGAAGCTTTGCTTCAACTCACACTCATTAAAATACTTACACACTTTCTCTCGATTTGTTCATCCCTTCATTTTTCATCTGTTTGTTTTGCTTTCTCAGAGACTCTAGAGTTTTTTCCGCGTCCTTGTATCTCCGGTCCTGTGTTGTTGTACAGCCTGTAACACTGGTGTAAACGCGATTGTCGTGTTGCTTGTTGACCCCGCACTCGTCCCCGTCACCTCCGTCATATAAAGCACTTACGTAAAAGTCCTAAACATGTAGTGACACTCGACAGCATTCTTGTGTTGAAGTGGGGGTGCGGTCGGAGAGAGGCGTCCTCACCAACCCAGAGTGCTCTCCTCTCGAAGCTCGCTCAGACAATTAACTCGCACACACTCACAGTGCCGGGAAGCTTAGTGCCACTTAACATGCACGCACTTTCAGGCTTTCATATGGTAAAACGAGGGGCTTTTTAAAAAATATATTCATATCATCGAAAATGATTTCGCACCTTTGCACATACGAAATCGTAACGTTCTGAAGGGCTTCTAGAGAAAAGAGGCATTTGGTGACTTCCGCGAAAGACTGCATAACAGCCACGTCATTAAAGTGCACTTACAGCATGTATGGGTGTGTAGGGCGAACGAATACTCTTAAAAGATTACATTTGCAGGAAATCCAGACATTTTGCTCATTTTATCCTCCATTTGCCCTCTTGCACCATCTGTACCTACACTCATACTGTATACCCCCTCACACCATCAAATTATCTATACCTGTACTCTACATCCATACCTTCTCACACTGCACCCATATTCATTTACCCCACACTGTGACTACACTTGTTTACCTTCTCGCACCATCAGATCGATTTAACCTCCACTTGCTTATCCCCTTACACAATCTATACCTACAAGCGTTTACTCTCTTACTCTCCAATTACCTGCGCCTACATCCGTTTACCCTCTTACGCAATCTACGCTCTGGCTACCCACGCTCCGCTAGCGTCTCACACCATCTGATCATCTGTATCTCTATTTGTTACCTTCTCGCACCTGTTATTTGTCCTCTTGCATCGTTGGATCATTTGTATCTACGCTCATAAGTCCCTTCGCACCACCGGAAAAGCTGTGCCTACGTTTGTCTACCCGCTCACACCATCGGATCAACCGTACCCACACTTGTTTACCCTACCACACCATCGGATCATTTGTACCTACACTTGTTTACCTTTTACGCCATCCAACCATCTGCGCTTACATCCATTTACAAATGTTGGGACAGGTCGTCCGATGGTGTGCGATCTGTACCAGCATTTGTTTACCTGCTCACGCTGTCAGATCGTACGTTCCTACAAACCTTCCCCATCAGATCATCTTCACTTGTTTACACGCGCACACTATCTGTACCTACGTTCGTTTCCCTCACGCTATCAAAGAACATCCGGACTTATCGTCGGTATCTCTTCGTTCGGATGTATCAGGTATAAAATCGGGCTGAGCGTTTTGTAGTTTATACCCGACTTTAGTGAGCGAATCTGTGGTTTGTGTGAGAAAAGATGGAGTTCATGTGTTCATCCTTCCTTCATCCGCAGAGCGAGGAATCCATCATTGATGCCGCTCTGGCTGAGAGAGCACAAACCGCCCGATCGATACTCACCTGCCGAGCTGAAGGGCTTTCCGAGGATTAGATGTCAAACCTGCTGGGCCTATCACTATGATAAACTCTGTGTGCATGCATTCACATGCGTGTGTGTGTGTGTGTGTGTGTGTGTTTCAGGCAATGAGACAGAGCGATGATTCCTCTAGCAATCCGATTTGCTTTAGGCATCTTCTGATAATCAGGTATGAATTTGGGAAGATGAACAATATGGTTGTAATAAATACTTCAAAATATTAATCCCATAGGGAGGATGTTTGTGTTCTGCTTTTAAGGGTCGCTATTTTAGACATATTTGAAGCAGTATGCATTCTTCTTGGAGAAGGAGCCTCCTTCTGGATGAAATGATTATGGGTTTTAGTCAACAACAGGTTAGAATAAGGGGTATGGTTTGAACCGAGAGCAGATTTTGAATGAACAGTGGGGTTTGATTGTGGGTGGGGTTTCAGGATGATGGACAGGGCTAGAGTAAGACCCAGAGTGTAAGGGTTGGCTTGAACTATGGGATGGAAACAGTGGAAGGGGTGGGGCTAGTGTAGTGGGTGGAGCTAGATTGGTAATGAAGGGCGGGGTTAGAGTGGGGTCTCAACCAGGAAGTCCCTTGGTGATGCAGGGGCAGATTGGATCCAGTCGAATGCTAGCCTAAAACATCCTTCTAAAGCTATGGCCATCAAGTCCCTTCCATGTTTTGTTTTGTTTAAAACTGCATATCATCCACAATAAAACTTAATAATAAGATCTGCACAGTTGTTGTGCGTTAGAGCCATGGATGCTTTAGACGAGCCATCTCCTCCCATTAGCAGGATGTTTTAGGCTAGCGCTCAACCGGATCGAGTCCGCCAACGCCTCACCGCACCATTAACACTTGTCATTTCTAATTCCGCAGGATTTTAATCAAACCCGTCCTCTGCAGTGTTAGCACATCCCCCGTCTGAGATTTTCGTTTGTATCCCCATGCTAACTGCTAACACAAAGCGCACTATAGAATCTGAAAGGAATCTGTGCGCGTCACACTTCGCAGCCTCAGGTCGAGGCTGTCACTGGAATTAGGGCATCCTTATCGCTCTCTTTCTCTCTCTCACACACACACACACACAAAAACATGTATACACACATACACACACAAACACACCGCTGCGGGATTATCACTTAGGTGTGTAAGCAGGTCTGACATTAAGTTAAAGTACTCAGAGGCCCACAAACGAACACGCTGCACAAAGACTGGATGTGATATCAGGAAAAGCTAGGCACACACACACACACACACACACACACACACAGCTATTATGTTCCCATTCAGTGACTTCTCCAGTTCTGCTCTTCTTACTCCCTCTAGGAAGATGGGCGGAGCCAGGATGACGGGGAAACAGGAAGATGGGCGGAGCCAGGATGACGGGGGAAACAGGAAGATGGGGCGGAGCCAGGATGACGGGGGAAACAGGAAGATGGGCGGAGCCAGGATGACGGGGAAACAGGAAGATGAGCGGAGCCAGGATGACGGGGGAAACAGGAAGATGGGCCGGAGCCAGGATGACGGGGGGAATCAGGAAAATGGGCGTAGCCAGGATGATGGGAAAACAGGAAGATGGGCGGAGCCAGGATGATGGGGGAACCAGGAAGATGGGCGGAGCCAGGATGATGATGAGAACAGCAACATGGGCAGTGTCAGTGGGATGGGGAGAAAAGCAAGATGGGTGGAGTCAGGGTGATGGGGAAGTTACGAAGATGGGCGGAGTCAGGATGATGAGGAGAATACGAAGATGGGCGGAGTCAGGATGATGAGGAGAATACGAAGACGGGCGGAGTCAGGTGATGGGTGAAATGAGATACAAGACGCATGAAGGAAGAATAATGTGAGGGAGGGACTGGATTAGGAGCAAAGTGAAAGGGATTAACATGCTAACACACTAACACACTATATCCCAACCCAGTAAAATACACTAACATTTCCTATCATTAATGCTAGCACAACATGATGCATGTTAACACACCCTAACAAACACTAACACACCCTAAGATGAATGCCAAAATATAATGTAATTCCTAACACAATGTAACATGCATCTAATATCGCATTTAAACATGCTAACAGGAAAGCAGAAAATGACTTCCTGTGTCTCACCGTCAAACTTCCTGTGTTTGGTGGTGAAGACGGTTCTCATGGAGCTGCTAGTCTCCTCCATCAGGTGTTCGAGATCGGCTTTACCTCGATGCGTGAGCGCGTCCTCCATCTCCACCCCACAGCATGTGTACTCCTGAGAACACACACGCAGGTGCTCACCTGTGGAGAACACACACACACACACACACACACACACACACACACACACATACCCACTTTATTTCACCCACAGCTTTTACCCAGAACGCACAGAAGACGAGAGGAACACCAACTGGATCTAATGATGCGTTTCGGTTCGCTGTGACATCATTAATTAGTGACGCCCCATATCAGTCACCCAAATATAAATATGCATATATTTGCATAAATTTGCATCCCAAGGATATGTACCAAACTGATGACAATGATCTGTGTGTGTCTGTGTGTGCTTTCTCCAATGCTCTGTATTTAATATCGTTAGTAAGGTTTCCTCCACTGATAAAAAAGTGAAATTGTGCTAATAAAATGAAAAACAATGTTGCTTTCACTAAGCTATTTCGATAGAAGGTTGACTATATTAAGGTTATGTCCAAAATTGTTCGTGTTATGCCCAGATAGTGTTGAACATCAGCTATTTTAAGGTTCATTCCAAAGCTCTAATTTTAAAACTCTGTCCCAGACACTAAATTCTGTAAGTAGTTACTTATTTTCGAATTTGAAAAACACTATAATTTATGACCAACGTACGATTAGAAAATGGACTAAACTACATTAGCTAGCTAATGTGCTGCTACAGACCCCTGTTACGTTTATACGTATATTGGCTAATCAATGAGACGCGCTCAAACTTTTGCACTTGCTTCTTGACAGCAAGTGCACAGGAGCCATGTTTATTCATTAAGACAGTGATTATGTGCCTGTTCTGTGTGCTGTGGGTGAAATGAAACGTGAATTAAATGTGCAGTGACATTAAAATGTGCTGAGTGGGTGAGTTTAAATCTGTGTGTGTGTGTGTGTTTCATACTGCACTGAAACAGAGCAGCGCTGCAGCTAGGAATAAATATCACAGTGATTAGCGTGCTAAACTCAGGTCTGTAGGTAAAGGTTAGCTCCTGCAGTGATGCTTCAAACTCTGCTAGAATGATGGAAGCTAACAACTAACTTTTGTAACAGTGATATACTTTTATAGCTATAACAGCTGCTTACTAGTAATGCTAGCTAGCTTATTTTAAGCGCAACCTGGTTAAAGTAAGAGAATAATTAGCTAATTTGATAATGCTAACACTGACAAGATTATTGAATCTTTCCTTTTATGGAAATGTGTGTTTGTGTAATAAGGACACCTCTGAATGGGTGTGGCTCGATGCTATAACCGAGAATGTGGGCATGACCATATATGGTAATAAGGGCACCTCTAAATGGGTGTGGCTCGATGCTATAACCGAGAATGTGGGCATGACCATATATGGTAATAAGGACGCCTCTGAATGGGTGTTGTCCATGTGGGCATGACCATACATGGTAATAAGGAAACCTCTGAATGGGTGTGGCTTGAAGGATATGGGAATATAAATTTGTCTTAATGTCCACATGGAAAGGACAGCTGTTCTGAGTAGGCAAAGCTCGTAGACAATACATGGTAATGGCTTTGTGTCCATATATGGCTAGGCATACATATAACATGGGTGTGGCTTTGTGTTTGTATATTTAAATGAGAGTAATTTTGAGTAGATACAGCCAAACAGCAATTTTACTGAAGATCATGTGACTATGGCCGGCTCTTTAATTGGTCAGTCAGTCTCTCTCCCAGAAGTTCAAGTCAGTGTGGTTAAAAAACAACACAGTGGTGCAGTGTGTGTGTGTGTGTGTGTGTGTGTCAGCATAGAGCTGATAAAGCGTTCATCATGAGACAGATGGAGTGATGGATCGTTCAGGAACCGCAGAGGAACAGAAACCTGATCTCTCCGTTAATTCACTAATAAACTCACACACACTCTTCTCTTCTCAGAGTCACCGCAAATACATCACCATCGATCCTCCATCACACAAAGACACACACACACACATACAAGAGCCAACAACGTTGGAGTGAGATCTCTTTCTTCGCCTTCTTCAGAGCTGCACTGTGGATTTCTTTCATCCTATCTTACTCTTTGTTCCTTATTTATATCTCAAACACAAGGACACCTTCTACTTGGGCACAGTCTACTTGTGTGTGTGCTGTTTGTGTTTTTCCATAAAAGTATAACACGGATCATTCTGACCTGAACAGATGTGAACGATGTTTCTACTCCAAGTTCAGTGTGATGAAGCGGAAATGTGGAATGATGATGTGTCTGCCATCTGGACTTCCTCGCTACAGTCCCACATCCCCTTACTCACTCCCCACTGAGATTGAGACCTGAATGAAACACGTCCAAATGAGACGCAGGGAGAATTCCCTAAATCCAGCACCACCATATGCTGCTGCGGCACTAAGCTAACTTTCGCGAAACTTCAAAGAGTTCATGATACTAAGTCTGTTTTCCAATTCCTTGTTTAACACTTCCACTAGTCCACTTCCTCTAGGTTGAGACCATGTTTTATTTCTTTGATTATAAAAGAGCTGTACCCGTGTTCAAGCTAAATATTTTGCTCACTGGTCACTTTGCAATCCTCTTACTTAGCATGATAGTGACTTAGCATACCAGCTACTTTCCATGCTACTTAGTACAACAGCAAACATGTTACTTAAAATAGTTTCTTAACACTTAACAATCAAATTTGCTGCTTAGAAAAATTTTCTGCTAGTGCACAACATAGCTTAAGCAGCTGATTTGCTGATTTGTTTTAAGTGGCTAGTGAACTACATAGCAAAAGATGCTGAGTTGCTAACAGTTAGCATGATAACTAGCTGTTATGTTAAGTGGCTATTTCACTACAGAGCTAAAACAGGAGATTTGCTAAGAGCCTTTACTGAGATTACTATTCTAAACTCAAATCAGCTACTACTTATCATACTAATCACTTGGTACAAACAGCTCTTCCTTCCCAGTACACCACTACCTCATCACACTAGCCACTGTAGCTATGCTGTGTATTAGCCACTATGAAACAACAGCTAGCTGCTGAGAGAGATTTCTAGGCCATTTTAGTCACTTCTTGAGTATTTAAAAGCAAAATATTAAACCTATTTATTGTTCTGCATAAATTATTTTTATTGGTTTAAAATTGCATGTTCTGGGGAACGTTAAAGTCTCTGAAGGCGGTAAAAAAGTTTCTGGTATTGCAACAGTAGAGTGAAATACTTGTTGGAGTTGTTAGTTGTGTTTCTCCATATTGCATCAGATGAAAATATTCTATGTTATGGCCACAATAACCAACTCGGAATGTTAATCTACTTTCCTCCGAAAGCCGCACACTTCCTGTTCTAACTTTATTTAACCGGATTTATTAAACTGGATTTTTCTCTCTCACACAGCCGAGCTGTGTTTATGCTGCACTCATTTAAACTGCATTGATTTGGGGATAAACCCCTCTTTTCATTTCAGCTCTACAATCTGTAAAAGTTTCTCATGAAGTTGCGGGTTTGAGCACAAATCTGAGAGCCGGAGCCACAAATCAGCTGGAGGCATTTATAAACACCACACAGAAAGACTTCTGTACAGCAACCCTCCAATGTTCACTACACAGGGAGGCTACATATGGGCACTACTGTACAGCAATACCACAGTGTACACTTCATAGGGAGACTATATAGGGCACTGGTGAAAAGCAACCCTCCAATGTTCACTACACAGGGAGGCTACATATGGACTCCAGTGTACAGCAACACTCCAATGTACACAATGTAGCGAGACTACATAGGGACTCTACTGTACAGTAACATTCCAATGTACACAATGTAGGAGCAATGCATAGGGAAACTACTATACAGCAAAACCACAATATGCACTTCATAGGACACTACATGGTGAGACTACATAGAGAGATTACCATACACAGACATTACACAGGGACACCACTGTACGATACCACAGCACACATAAACACTACATTCCCTACGTACTACATAGAAAGCTGACTGTACATCATCCTACATACATACTGAATAGGGACAATACACAAATAGTCTAGTGTACACCACCGTACATAAACACTGCATAGGAAAACTATACAAATAGCCTACTATTCATTGCCTAAAACTAGATGGGGACACTGCAGAGTGAGTCGAGCTTTCATCACCCTACATAAACACTACATAGAGACACTACACAAAGAGCCGACTGTACGTCACCATGCATAAACACTACATAGGGACACTACACAGAGAGCCGACTGTACATCACCATGCATAAACACTACATAGAGACACTACACAGAGAGCCGACCATAAGTTACCCTCTCTGTATCTCTCCCATTCCTGGCTGTCTGCCTCTCTGATCTCTAGATCTGTCTGTCTTGTCCCTGGCTATCTTCTCTTTTTATGTCTCTTTATTTGCCTGCATTGCCCCATATAAACACTACATAGGGGCACTACACAGTGAGAAGACTACATCACCCTGTATAAACACTACATAGGGACACTACACAGTGAGTAGACTACATCACTCTTTATAAACACTACATAGGGACACTACACAGTGAGTAGACTACATCAAAGTTTATAAACACTACATAGGGACACTACACAGTGAGTAGACTACATCACCCTATAAAACACTACATGGGGACACTACACAGTGAGTAGACTACATCACCCTATATCAACACTACAAAGGGACACTACACAGTGAGTAGACTACATCACCCTTCATAAACACTACATAGGGACACTACACAGTGAGTAGACTACATCACCCTTCATAAACACCACATAGGGACACTACACAGTGAATAGACTACATCACTCTTCATAAACACTACATAGGGACACTACACAGTGAGTAGACTACATCACCATTCATAAACACTACATAGGGACACTACACAGTGAGTAGACTACATCACCCTTCATAAACACCACATAGGGACACTACACAGTGAATAGACTACATCACTCTTCATAAACACTACATAGGGACACTACACAGTGAGTAGACTACATCACCCTATATATAAACACAACAAAGGGACACTACACAGAGAGTAGACTACACCCCCCTCATAAACACAACATAGTGAAACTACACAGTGAGTAGACAACATCACCCTATATAAACAATACATAGGGACACTACACAGTGAGTAGACTAAATCACCCTATATAAACACTACTTAGGGACACTACACAGTGAATAGACTGTACATCACCCTATATAAACACTACATAGGGGCACTACACTGTGAGTAGACTGTATATCACCCTATATAAACACTACAAAGGGACACTACACAGAGAGCCTACTGTACATCACCATGCATAAACACTACAAAGGGACACTACACAGTGAGTAGTCTACGTCACACTTCATAAACACTACATAGGGACACTACACAGTGAGTAGACTACATCACCCTGTATATAAACACTACAAAGGGACACTACACAGAGAGTAGATTTCCCCCCCCCCTCATAAACACAACATAGGGAAACTACACAGTGAGTAGACAACATCACCCTTCATAAACACTACATGGGGACACTACACAGTGAGTAGACTACATCACCCTATAAAACACTACATGGGGACACTACACAGTGAGTAGACTACAT
>JAQQZU010000010.1:12826875-12836918 GCA_030068025.1 Parauchenoglanis punctatus
CACACACACACACACACACACACACACACACGGCGTCAGCATTACTGAAGGAAACACCGTGCCCTGAAGGGGACGGAGAAAGTGTTCTTTCTTCTGCAGTGAGACAAATCAGTGGATACGGATGCTCCGCCCACTGGCCTCGAGCACAAACACGCTCTCATCAGTATATATTCAGCGGTGCTCGGATAAAAGCGCCCTGAGACACGGAGTGCACTTTTTGAGGTGCACTTAGCAGCTATTTGCTGGAAATGCGTTTGCTTGATACACACCGTTCCGTTCTTTTCATCACGTGAACACACACATCCTCTTTCCATCCGGTACGAAACGCAGCGAGACGAGCGAACAAACCGTCTTACCCTGCAGCGCAGCGGGACCCGTCTCCCAGCGTCAGCGTGCACACGCGACAACGATATATCTATTTATAATGAGGCAGAGTTATATCCGGCGTTCAGCCATTCTGAAATCTCAGTCTGTTTTTCTATAATAGAAGCGAAATGAAATCAGTCGCGAAGGCTTTATTGTAAAGGGAAAATAAAAACAGTCCGCGTCACGTCGTCAACAGCCGGGTGATGCGAGGAAGTGGAGTCGCGGTTACTTGATTATTTTCTTATAATAGCAGGGAACGGCCGCGTGTATTCTAGCTTATTTTTCTTACAACACGGCAATTTGCAAAGGAAAAAATGACACTTTTTATCCGTTCTCGGAACTTAGATCCCGGGATCACTTAGCAGCTCTAAGCAATCATTCCCTCACGCAATCCTTCGTTGAAGATGGGAAAAAATAAATGCAGAAACCAAAAAACTTCTCCGAGAAAGAACGCTACAGCTGTTATGCCAGGATGGTGTTTCTGATGGTCACCGTGTCCGACCAGACCATCATAATTCTTCCGGGAGGCTGACGGCGCTCCGAGTTCAGAGAGGAGGCAACGTCAAGGAACGCTTCTCAAACTAGGCCTGGAAATCTACAGAATTCTGCCTTTTTCGGCCGAGTCTCACGAGACGCCGCGTCGCAGTTCTTTGATTCTGTCCCACTACAAGGAGCGTTCATCCTTCCTGACGTTCGTATTTGGGCCCGATGACAAAATCGTGTCGGGACTCCTACCGTGAACGTTTTCCGGGACCAGAAAACGTCACCATATCAACAACTGCGCAACTTAATTGACGCTCCAGTATCCTGACCTAAACTTCCCCATGAATCCGGGAAAGAAATTGACTTTTATTTATCATTAAGGACGCCATTTTGACTCCCAGCAGCACTTTAGGTGCGTCCTAGCTACGAGAAAAAGACACTAAAGTCAAATCTTTTCAGCTAGCTTGAAGAAGCGAAGACGTAGTTGTTTAGTAAGAACAGCACGTAGAGTTCTCTGCAGGAAATTTGTCGTAGCTGACCTGTCGAATAAAGAAAGAAGTCGTTATATTCTGTAAATGGAAAACTTCTTTTTTTTTTCCTTTTTTCGGTGTCTCCTAGCGAAGGGGCGCACGTTTACTTAAAAAAAAAACAAACAAAAAAACAAAAATCCACTCTTTGGGTTGGTGGCAGTGGCGAAGGGTGAACGCTTATTCATTTCTCACTTGCGGTTTCATTTGTCAGAAGTGATTCATCGCGCTGTGGTCGCGTATTGCACCGCGGTAGCTTCTCCCATGCCGAGAGACTCTATAATAAAGCTATAAATTCTCCTCACATAGAGTATTCATTGATATTAAGTGCTGCTGCTCTCGGCCAATCAGAAGCTGAGCCTCTATTAATGAAGAAGACGGGATTAAAAACGACTGGTTAATAACCAAGTTGTGCGTTTAGGCTTTTTGTTGTCGTTATGGTTGTGTATATTTCCGTCATTTGTCTTCTTCATAAGTGTGCACTCCAGCTTGATTCCCTGCTCATGTCGTTTCCAGCATGTGCTCATTACAGACTACAGAAAGTGCCTGTTTCCTCCCGCAGTGCTGCTGTGTGTGTGTGTGTGTGTGTGTGTGTGGGTGATGCATAGAGTGATAGAAATTCACATTAACGCCGAAACTGAGCCCCTGAATTATTAACAAGGTCCTCATAATTTATGAATCGTATAGACAAATATGGGCAATTATTGTAAACCTGCGAGAATAGAAGGGCGGATTGTAATTACGCAGCCGCCAAGTGCCATGTGTTTTCTGTCTCTAATGGAGACGGAGAACGAGAGCGAGATGGAGGGGAGACATTACCGCTGGAAACACGGCTGCCTTTACGTCCGATGGGAATTGGAGCCTTTTAATGCACAGAAATGGCCAGAAATTATTCTGTGAAAGAAAAAAAAAGGATAATAAAAACATCTCTCGCGGGACGACAGCGATCCGAGTAGAAAGGTTGTTTTTGAGCGAGACTTTTTATTATTACTATGAAATTATTATTATTTAAAGCATTGGTAGGAAGTGAAGAAAAAAAAAAAAAAAAAAAGCTAAAATCTGGAAATAAATAAATTAAGAAATAGGAATTTCCGGCTTCTGGTTTCTGGTAAAGCGTTGCTATTCGCATGACCTTTGACCTTTTCTGAAAGCATGTTTATTGCTGCTATTTATTATAGTGGTGATGATATTAATAAAGCTGTCTGTGAATTTAGCTTTGTTGGCTGTAGGGATGGATTTTTCCCAAAACGGTTTGGCAAGGTTTGAGGGCAGGAATGTCTTCTTGTTAATGAGAAAGGTCAAAGGTGAAAGGCGTGACTAGTTCGAGCTCACAGGAACGCCATGGTAGCGCAAATAACCGCTCGTTACAGACATGCTGAGCTGAAAAGCATCAGCGACATCCTGAGCCAGTCGTCCTTTCTGAGCCAGTACACTTTCTGGCGAATTCGAGAGAAAGATGCGGGGGTGTCATTGTTAGCAGTGTTGTTGCCTTGGTAACGCGTGTGCATGAATTTGGGGGCGGAGCTTCTGAATTATCGTCACCGAAGGCAGGTGTGTATTTGTTTGGCTGTTGAATCTAAATATCAAACATCCTTCCACAGAATTGATGACTCTGCTTTTAAACGCTACAGAGTCACCAAAAAAAAAAAGATTCCTTCTGCATCATGCAGACGTTTGTGTCAGGATTAATCCACGTCTCATCCTTCCGCTTGTTTGCTCTCGAGTCTGCGACTGTTTTCCCTTCGATGTTCAATTTCCGGGGGGGAAAGAAGCTCATGAATATGCAAACGAGATGGCTGATCGAGATAATACAGCATTACATCTCCTGAAACAATCAAATATTAATTACATCGCTGAAAAATGCAAGGATCAGTAAAAGCCAGGTTCCGTCCGTCAGCGATGCGGGATAACCTCCAGCTTCCGGTCAGTCATCATTCCTAATTTCATGCAAATCCGTGCTGATTTTGCTGCATTAAAGCTTAAAGAGCGTTGTTTGTTTGTTTGTTTGTTTGTTTTTTAACAACGGTGGATTTTTCTTTTTTGATCCATTTCGATCAATGCATTTTCGCTCACGCATTTGTTCATTAATGCGTCTTTCCCTGCATTCGCGCGTTGTTTTTTCCCCTCTTTCACATTTCCATCAAGGCGGTTTCCTTAATGAATTTCCGCTGATGCGTTCGCGCTCGCTGTTTTAAATCGTTCTCATTAGCCTTTGTTTGCTCGGAGTGCGTATGGGAAAAAAAAAAAGAAGAGTGATGAATTAAGCACCGAACAGCTGATTAAAAATGCATTGCTCAGATTAATGGCGGAGCGCATGCTTTTACGCTTCACTTCCCAGACGGTTTTAGCGGGAAGCCTGTGATAGTTATTAATGCGGCCGAGGTTCTGTCCGACTCCACAGCACCTCCTAAGACCACCGGTGGAACTGCGGCCATTTTTAATGAAAGAAAGAAAAAAAAGCCATATCATTCAAGTCTTAACCTGTTCATAAAGCAAAAGCTGTGGAAGACTGAATCTTTGATATATTACGTAGTAGTTTTATGCAAATATTAAGGCATTGTTTAACATATTAAATCGCTCAATTTAAGTTGGAAAAAGTTCGAAGAACTTTGTGCAGGACTGAGCTGAATCCTTAAACACACTGTTAATTATACTCTCGCTCCACACACACACATTTTGACCTCAGTCAGTCTTACCCTGCAGCAAGTGCTTTAACCTTTCGTTTTGTCATGTGAATTGCTTCTGCTGGGGTTTTTTTTTTGGGTGGAGGGTTAATTCCCATCATGGCCCGAGGTGACACAAACGACACGCTCTTAGCTACAATTAAAAATCAAACATGTTTACAAAACCTGTTCTGCTGTGAACAATCGATATTTCTTGGGAGCCATGAGGCAAACTGTGGCAATAACAGGCACACACACCTACGCAATGTGCATTCGGAGCGGTTCAGAAGCCTCCAGCCAATCAGAGTGCCCGAGGTGCAACTGTTCATTTTCCTTCCCTCTGATTGGCCATTTCTCACGCTAGCTGCTATAAAGTGTGCGACTCGCTCAGCCCTGCAGATTAAATGATTAAACGTGTAAAGCAATGGCCGGAATCTCGGCGGGACGAATTAGTGCTCGCATCAAAGTGGAGATTAGATCAAGCGGAGTTCTTCCTCTGGTTCTCCCTCAGGAGCGGAGCTTCGCCCCCGTAATGTTACAACACAATGTCGAGGTTTTTATAACTCACTGCTTTTAACTGCAGCCCTCTCGGTTCCCTGCGGAACGCTCCAAGCTGCATACGTGATCACAGTTCCAGACGCAGGAGTTCGGAATATGTGCCTCTGAGAGCTGTTTGAACTGCTGACAGCGTGCACACGCACACACACAAAATGATTTCCAGGACCAGAATGAAACAAGGAAGGAATTCAGCAGGTCATGCTGAAAAAAATCACATAACGGGTTTATGAGGACCAGATAATGACCATGTCGTACACCGGATGGCTGAATTCTTTCTCAGACACTTTACTCATCTGCGTAGACAATGTAAACAAAGACAGACAGAAGATATGGAGATCCCTAAGACTCATCAAGGCCGCTCCGACGCCGCTCCCCTTTTTGCGACTTTTGCTGAAAGAGTGAGATTTCATTACATTTGCTTAGAAAATTAATCTACATGCATGACAGGTTTTGAACTTTCTTGGCCTGATTTGTCAGGTACCACAGACAATGCCGACCCCTCGACTTCCTCTGGATCAGTGTGTCTATGTTGAACATGCCCAGCAGCAAAATCCTGGCCCTGGAATTCCCGGTGGGAGACCGATTGGCCGCCCTCCACACATTCCGGGGCACAACTACCCCTGATCCTGGGAATATTTCTTCCTGTTAAGTTATCGTAATAAAAAAATCCCAATCAGAAACCTAAAAGCAGATATGAGATATGAGGTGATAAGCTTGAAAAATACATTTTAGGCCATTTAAATACATGTACGATTAATGGAATAATATTTCACAATGACTGTGGGACTTCACAAAATGTGAAGTTTTCACCAATCATTATGGGTCATTTTAGGTGTAAATCCAAAAAGTATCAAGGTCATTTCTTGACACTGCTTAAAATGTGCCTTTATCACTTTTGGCTGCACCGACTTGTAAGCAAATGTTTTTGTTTGTTTCTTTGTTTGTCAGCGTACCACATTTTCACAGCTTGCAGAATTCCGAATAGCAAACCGCTAACTAATTTTACCGAGCCGAAGAAAAGTTTTTCTTTTCTTTTCGCAAAAACAGACAAATTATTTCAGACAAATTTGTAATTATGTTGCTTATGTAATTATTTGTTTGTTTTGTGCAAATGAGAGCACGTCTTTCTCCTCCTCGTCCCAGAGCGGTTAGGGAAAACGCCTTCTTTTTGTCAAAATGGTAACATTAGTTAGCAAAGCTAGCTTGGTATAAACAAAGCCAATGTTAACTATAACTAAGGCAAATTTTGTACATCATGATCTCAAATCTAACATATATAACTCAAATTTCCACTTAAACTGTGAAAAATCTTACCTGCAACTTTTTGTCTAGTCACCATGAAAATGGTGAAACCACCTTTGAGCTGCTTCCCGAATCCCCATGTTCATCTTCGGAGGAAATATCCATCTAAATATTTATCTCTGTTAAATTTTTGGTAACTTTTGGTTGGCACTATGTTAAATTTTCCCTCGTCAACCCTTAACAAGCCCATACATCATTTTTCTTTCAAACACTTATCTCTAACAAGTTTTTCGCTAATAACGTGAAATGTAAAGATTAACATGCCAGTCATTATCGAAAGAACTGTTTTGCAAAATGAAATGTGTTGCGAATGAACTTTAAAGTAGCACTACAACAGGATGTCTGTGTTTAGGTGTTTTTACGATTCCCCTGTATGCATGAAATTAGAATTATTTACATTGCTTCATTTGGATGTAATTTGATAAAACAAAGTGATTAAATGCCATAATATTAAAACTAGGCGTTATTGTATTGTTATTAAAATATACAAAGAAGTAAAAATTATTCTACAATCTGTGGAAACTGTTTATAGTGTACTCAAAATGAAATGTATATTTACATATGTTTGGCACATATTCACACTTAAAGTTCTCCATGTATTTGGAAAATAAGCAATGAAATCTAGTATATGAAGATACTTGGCACCTTCTATGTGAGCCTTCATAACTTTAAATGTATCAAATATTTTCATCTCAAATATGTCTATTAATGTAGAGCTATAAGTTCCAAAACTGCAATTTTGCTCACTAGCAAGTTTTGAATCAAACTAATATGCTAGCTAGTTTATTGTTTACGATTTTGAACAATGTAGCGAGCTAATACTAGTTGCAATCTAGACGTAAATATGACACGTTGGTTAATTCGATCTCATCGAGAAGTCTTTGTTTTTGTAATCTGGAAAACGAGCCACCTCCCAAGGGTTTACCTCAATGACTGGTTTAGCATTTCACTAGCTAACAAACTTTCATAGAGACAACAGCATTAATAAAAGAATCTAGCTTCTTCTTTTTTCTGCTCTGGATGGACAGCATCTTGTACATCTTCTTTGGTCTGACAATGGTAGCAGTTGGCTGAGGTGACAAAGATGTTCACTGTATCAATTGCGGCGCGTGTTCATTTATTATAAAACTTTATTCGAATGCACGATTTTATTGATCACAAACTATTCACAAGATCACATGCAGTTTCCTCTTCATCCTCCGGTCTCGTGATCGATTGCTCTGGTCTGATGAACAAGCAGATCTCCTGCAGCCGGAGGAGAATATCTGGTCATCACTATTCCGGATGACTTATGTGACATCACTTCCTGTTTGATTTATTAATAGTGTGTATGTTTGGGTGAGATTTCAGGAAGTGATCTGAATATGTTGTCACTTCATTTGGAATCGTGAGGAATGTTTGGGTCAGCACACACACACACACACACACACACACACACTGATTATTATTCAGGTAGAGTTGTTTCATTACACACACACACACGTCATCCTGGGGAAATGATCAACTCAGATCAGGGAGATTCGCGTGTATTATTAGATGAGTGCGTGTTTGTGTGTGTGTTTGTGTGTGTGTGTTACAGAGACATTACCCTGAATGAGGATTCTGTGCTTGTGTATATTGAACTGATTTCACATGCACGGTGTGTGTTATGGGGAGTGTGTATGGACAGCGTGTCTCCTCCTCTGAAAAACATTGTAATGTGTTTCGTTTTCCGTTTAAGAGCACAGCAGGGACTGAAAACTGAATATTACATGATTTTTATTCGGGACATTTTTATCTGCTGATGATATATTCACTGCATGTGGCGGGGAAAAAGCACACAAACGCAGTGAAGGGAAAAAAAGACAGATAATAAGAAACATAGAGCGATACATAATTAATATCTGACTACATTTACGACGTGATAATTACCTCATTGCTGTTGAAGTGCGGATCCTGCTTGGTCAGATTCATTTTTATAAAGCAGCTTCTCTGAGAGTAGTTTATGTTAATGCACTATATGTGTGTTATCGTTTCTATAGTGACAGCTCAGCCCCAGGTAATATTTATGGAAGGAGTGTCCTAAGACAGCGCTTCAGGACAAGGGGTTTACACTTTCCAGTTTCTGTGTTTTTCAAATTGGTACGAAAATTCAAATGTGACAAAAAGACAGAACAATTGTCCATAATAAGAGTAAGAACGTACTTTTTAGTAAATTAAACGTGCAATTGGTGGCAAATTGCTGTAGAATAAGAGGAATAAAACACTTAGGGATGTGCTGTAACAGTGTTTTGTAACAGAACCACACAAAGTGGTTTACTCGTTACATGAAGAAAAGAAAACCACAAAGTTTCTGACAGAGATAGAAATATTCTCTTGCATGTATATGCACATACTCTGTACACATTCCTTGAATTTTTCTGTAGATTTTTCCGCTCATCTTTTTAATTGTTGTTTTGCTGCAGGCCACGCCCACTTTTCATCATAACCTCCTGATTTATTTATTTATTTATTTTGTAGGACAATTCTAAAATCCAACAATTGTTCTGTTAAAAAAAAACACTTGGGGAGCACAAACTTTTGCACTCAGCTGTAAGAATGGATTTGCTTGTCGGTTTGTAACACACACACACACACACACACACACACACACACACACACACACATGATTCATACTCCAGACAATCTTTTTGGTACTTTGGAAAACAAAAGAACTTCATAACGAATAAATTTCATATTCATTAATGTGAAGATTTCTGAGATTAGCTGCACACACACACACACACACACACCCACACACACACACACACACACACACTCACACACACACACACACACACACACTTCTCACTGAGAGCCACTTCAGTAATCAGTAAGGACAAGCACACACACACACACATACACACACACACACACACATTTACACAAATTTATGAAAGAACATGTGTGTGTGTGTGTGTGTGTGTGTGTGTGTGTGTGTGTGTGTTGTACCTTATTCACCCTGCAGCTGCTCATATTTAATTCACATCCATAAATAATTGTACAAACAGAAATGAAGATTTGTGATGAATAATTCTTTGTGTAATGTTCACGGAATGAAAATAAAAACTCCCAAATAATCATCACAGACGTGAAACACGACTCAGTTCCGTTTAGCTTCCGTCACTACACGCTTCTCAACACGGACAAATCACTTAAGTCGCTCTGCTCTGATTTACTTGCTACAGCTCCAGTTGCCAGAGAATGTTGCCAAGATGTTCAAAGAAGGTCAGACTGGAACGTACCTATAATAACGCCCTAGGAGTGTTCTAGAAACTTCTCATGCTTCACTATTTATTCATTATTGAAACATTAAATCATTATTTATTTATTATTATATCGCTATTAAAACGTTCCACATGCAACGTTCCCAGCTGGAAGGTGAAAACATTAGCGCTGACATTTCTGCAACTACAAATGTTCCCTTATTTTTGAATGGTGAGTACGGTGGCTGACAGGGACCGAATACAGAAAACCCGTTCCAAATCAGGAAAAATGTACAAATTCGGAAAATATGTGCAAATGCAGAAATCGCATGGAAAGGAAGAAAAGTCGTGCAAAATCAGAAAACACGTGCAAGTACAGAAATCATGTGCAAAAACAGAAAACTGCTGAAAATACAGAAAATTCTGATTTTGCACGTATCTTCTACATCTGCTTGCTTTTGGACCTGTTTCTGTGTTTGCATATGTTTTCTGAATATGCTTGCGTTTTCTGCATTTAGGTGTTTTATCTCATTTTGCACATATTTTCTGCACTTTATTTAGCATGTTTTCTGTATTTTCGTGCGGTTTTAGATTTTGCTGGTGTTTTGTTTTTTTTTTTAATTTGCATGTTTTCTGTATTTGCATATATTTTATACATTTGTTTTGTTTTCAGATGCTTTCTGTACTTGCGTGTATTTTCTGATTGCACGTGATTTCTGATGTTATATGTTTTCTGTACTTGCATGTGTTCTCTGATGTTCCATGTATTTTCTGAATCTGCATGTGTTTCCTGCATATGAGGGTTATGTATATGGTGAGGGTTCACTGTTAGAAAATAAAGGAGTCGCCTCACAGCAAGAAGGTCCTGGGTTCGATCCCCGGGTCACCCAGGGTGTCTTTCTGTGTGGAGTTTGCATGTT
>JAQQZU010000010.1:12851051-12865245 GCA_030068025.1 Parauchenoglanis punctatus
GTGTGTGTGTGTGTGTGTGTGTGTGTGTGTGTGGGTGGGTGGGTGGGTGGGTGTGGGTGTGTGCAGATCAGTTCAGACAGACGTATCTGTCGCTTTGCAAAAACTAGGACACGAAAGTCAACATACCCCTCGCACTGAGGACACAGCATCGAGCTGCACTGGAATATAAATATGCATATGGGTGTGTATGTGTGACCTGTTTGTTAATATCCAGCACACACACACACACACACACACACACACAAACACAATCACGGAACAAAGCTGTGGTGATAATTAAAATAGAGGAGAGTAGAGCAGGCAGCCAGAAACGTCCCAATTTCCTGTCAGTGTCCGGAGCGCTTCAGGGACCTTGACTCCTCCCGCTGTGCTTTCATGTCTCGTGCTCTAGAAATTGACATTCATATATAATTTTTTTTACAAATGATTCATTTTTACATTTTTTTGCCCAAACGATTCATTTTTCATACATGATTCGTCAATTTCAAATTGATTCCTATCATTTTTATACAATATTTTTAACACCTTTTGTTTGTCTTCTCATTTTAACATGTTTTTGTTGCAGCGAAGGCCTGGTTGAGCCCCAGCTGTGAACTGAGCGAGGAGTCATGTAATTAAATGAACGAGTGTACACCTGTGAGAGAGAGAGCAGGAGGAGGAGGAGGGACTGGGCAAAGAGAAGCTCAGACTGGAGCCTGTGGAGAGGTATAGGAAAACCTGGGGTTAGGAAAATTTCCTGGTTTCCGGGGACCACGAATGGGAGGATCCTGAAAAAAAAAGAGAGAGAGAGAGAGGGGACTGCCTGGCCTTGGACATGCTAGCAGATGGTCGTCTGCCCAGTGAAACCCCTCATGCAATGTCTCTCTGCTTTTCCTGCCAGCAACCGAAGCAAACTCTTTCAGCACTACCAAGTCGGCAGCGCTGTCGATGTCATGACCCTCAGTAAGCAGCCACCTGTGACACTCATCCTAAACACAAAGGGTCATCCTTCTTCTGTCATTGTCGTTGCTTTTGTTCATGTATTCGACCGACCGACTGCCTTTTTCAGATCTTTGCTTTTATCAACAGCTACTGTAAGGGAAGCAGCGGGGGTACACTGAAAACAGCAGAACATCCATCTTGTTCATTCAGTGTAAATTGTGTCTTTCAAGCAACATAAAATTAGTCATAACTTCTCCGATCTCGATCAAAAGTAAACATTTTCTTAGCAACTTGCTAAGCTAATTGTAATATCTAGCAAGGATAATGTAAGCTATCAAATACAATAAGCTACAAGCTATTAAATAATTCAGAAATTGCTTACCCAGAACCATGAGGGGATTCTGCATGCTTACTGTGTAAAAGAGTTAAGCTATTTACTCAAGTAAAAGTGAAAAATCTTATATAAATTGATGACCAAATATGATTACCAAATGGAAACTGGTGACACTACTTGTTGCAGTCGTGAAGTTATTCCTTTTTGTTGCCTTTGCATTTCACACAGCCTCCCTGCTGATGGTCCCTGCATCCTCATTTCACAGTCTGGTGTCCACAGACAACAATGTACTCTCCCCATTGCGTTGAATGGGTTGTTCTGCGGAATATAAAACTGTAGCTTGTAGTCTGCATTTCCACAGTGTTTTATTTGTGCTTCTCGGATGCTAAAATGAGTTCGCGTAGAGGGATTTTTTTTGCATTTCTGACATCCATGTGATACGGCACAGTGGGTCACGCTGTAGTTTGTTATAATACAAGCATGATATAAAACAGAACACCAAATTAAAACCTCACTTTTACACCTCACCTTTACATCTCTTCCCAGAAGATCTGAACTTTACATTACAGACTTGATCATCAACGTTATGGAAAAGGGAGAGCCAAATACACAGTACAAAAAAGTCCAAAATCAGGCAGAGAGTTATATCATAGGTAATTCCAAGGCAAAGTTAATCAGGCAAAACACTGGCAAAGAGGAATATTCAAGACTATATCCAAAAACTTTGTTCTTAGTCTTCATTACAGCAAACTATACACTTGATTATCCTAGCTAACGTCCTTTTTTTAATTCAGGTGTAAATATCTGGAAGCACAACTCCTCTCTTGGGCAGAAGTTCTTCATGTTCTTCATCCTCCATCTTTGGTGGTTTGCCTACAGTTACAGTGACCTTCATCATGTTGTTGGGTCTCATCTACGCACTCAACATCCGGTACCCAAAGGAGCTCAGATTCGCTCCTCGTGGAGCTCCTGATGGTGCTCAATACAAAACGAGAGTCCAAAACCTACATTCTGCACTACAGAGTGCATCGTAGACACTTTTTCTGTATGTGAATATGGAATTTTTTTTACACATTCTATAGTCTAGGTTTCAAATTTTGTGTTTCAAATTCGGATCAAATTGCTTTCTCATTGTTCTCGCGTGGTCCAGGACGGCCTAATGCCAGGAGACTTTATAATCTTGGCTAGGCTCAAGGACGTAAAGGCATATCCATCTGAAATTCAATCAGGTTTTGGTACACTGTGGTTGGTGTGAGGAGAAATGAGGACACGGTTGCGGTTGGTGGAGCGGGGAGTTGGTTAGCGGGGTGTCAGGTGTTAAAGAAAGCAGTGCTGTGTTTATTTGGGGCTTCTTTAGTTTCTCCTTACTTTTCGGCAACAAAACTACTTGAAACTTAAATAAAAAAAGTGAAAACTTCCCACACAAAAGCTCAGCAGGGTGCTGTCATATTATGTTGTTCCGCTTGGCAACACCGGCTCGCCGGTTCTTATTCATGTTTGGCAGCTCACTACAAAATACATAGAGCAACGTTAATCACAAACAGGTGTGCATTTAACTATCCACTCGTTCTCCTCCCTCCAGTCACAGGCGGAGCCATGGTGACATTCTTAATTAATCTTAACATCCGGCGTCAGGCGACAAAATGCGTATTAACGTGTTATTCGTATTCATAACCGCGTGCCATTTTCCGTACGGGCTCAAAAAAAATGGCCTCCGATATGTATAATCGCCATTTTTTTTTTAAATATTCCCTGCTGATCGGCTCATATCTCCAGCACTTCCAAAAAAGGCTCAAGTGTCTCAACAGTATGAAAAACAATTCCCACTGTGCACAGCGGTGGAGTAGGGAACCCCTGGCCTGTAACGCGGAGAGAAAAAGAGAACCTGACAGTTAAGGTGAAGTCTGACAAGAGAGTGTACATAGGGAAAAAAGTTGATGTTTGGAAACTAAAAGGTGTTCTGAGACGAAAGTTTGGTTTGGCTTTCCTGATCGCATTGTATCGCGTTAATATGCAAATAAGCTCATTAGGTTCAAGCACCAACATCCAATCATGATACTTGTTCCAGGTCAGCACCAATGAGATTTTACTGTAGGATAAGTTCTGTGTCGAATGGTAAAAACAAACAGTTTATCTACGATTATTTATGTAAAAAAATACATTAACATGGTAATTTGACTTTTGGACTGGTTCACTGTTGTTTATCTGTCAGTTTTCTTGCCTCGTGCAGCTCTTTAACACACCAGAGTGTGACTCAGTGTTTGGATGAGAGGATGTTTTTGTGGTATGACTGACAGACGATCTTCTGACATTTCTATAAATATACATGTATCCCAAACACGCGCTCACAAACACGCGACTCATTTCTCAGTTCGAGTTCGGCGACGTGCCGTCTTTAATAACGCGTCGGCGTTTTGTACAGTAACCGTTTTGTCTGGAGGTCTTCTGATCCACCGCAGTGTGTTTTAAACGTCTTTTAAATGCCTCGCCGCTCGACGACGCCGTCGCTAATTTATTACACCTCTGTTTGTGTTTTTCACACACCGTTAATTTTACGGCGTTAATTTTAGTTTCAGAGTCGTTTCCGAACGGCCTTCAGTGTTCAAGGACAAACAAACTCTGGTGTGTGTGTGGGGGGGGGCTTTTTTATCTTGGTGGGGACCTAACGTCCCCACAAGGATGGGAATGTCTTACAGGAATGTGAAGTTTTCACCTTATAGTGACATCTGGCTGGTCCCCACATGGAGAACTGCCTTTTTTTTAAATTACAAAAACTGCAGTGTTGTTTGAAAAGGTTTAACGGTGGTTAGGTTTAGGGTTTGATTTAGATATAACATAGAATTAATGATCTTTGATAAAAATGTTAATGCATAAGGAGAGTGAAATGTGTGTGTGTGTTTGTGTATGAGTGTGTGTGTGTGTGCGTGTGTGTGTGAAGCACGTGGAGGCTTTCTATTTTTTATGATTACAATAAAAATGAGGGTGCAATAAAGAGCTGTTTAGACACACATATGCAAACACATACCCACACATTTGTTTTTATGTCTTTGTGGGGACCTCCCTTTAATTTCTACATAACCCCAACGCTAACCCTATTCCAGCCCAAACCTTAACCATAAGTAACCAAACAAAATACAAGAGTTTTGGCTGCTTTAATTTTTTGATTGTATTCACAGATTTTTCTAAAATTGGGTTTTCTGTAGTGGGGACAAGAAAAATGTCCCCACAAGGTAGAAATAACAGGTGTTTGTCACATTGTGGGGACATTGGTCCCCACAACGTTATATAAACATGGCACACACACACACACACGTAACTGTGGTAAAGACAGTAATTATAAAGGCTCATAAGTGTAAAGTCTGCCTAATTAACATCCCCCTCTCAAAACTTTATCTTGAACTTAACACCAAAGCTCTCGTCTGCCCTGCACTTTACATCCAACAGTCTCTCTAATGTCATGCTGAACACTCTCTTGGAGCTCACCAGACTCAACACCGGTCTCATCTGTCATACACTAAACACTCATTTAACTCAAGATCAATACTCTTTATTATCTCACAGTTAACACTCTCTTTGATCACACACTTTCTGTTTAACACTTAACACCTGCTTTTTATCTCACACTTAGGATGCTCTTATAATCTCTCACTTAAAACTTTCATCTATCTCAGACCTCCAACATAACACTGTCCTCTTCCCCACATGTAACACTGGTTTAAGTCCCACACTGTTCACTTGCTTTAACACTCTCATCTGCCTCACACCTAACATTTTTACCTGCACCCACACTTAACACTTAACACCTAACACCTTCACTTGTCCCACACTTAACACTCTCATCTGTCCCACAATTAACTCTTTCTCCTGCCTCTCACTTAACTCTCTTCTGGCCCACACTCTCTTACTTAACACTTAACATTCTCATCTGTATTTCTGCGCTGTTTTCTTTCGGAAATAATTCCAATGTTTGCATGTGCTTGTATAAACGTTCGGTCACTCGAGTTTAAATTCTCCACAGTGTGGGAACAAGTGACATTTAAATATAAAAGCAAGAACTTAAATCTGTGCCAGAGGTTCCATGTATCCCATCATGCACTTCTGTTTGATAAGTGGAACTAGGGAACCCCCTCGAGGCTCCACATTCTCTTTACTTAATGAAAACTAAAAACGATATTTTAATGAAAATGAAAATAGCTGCCGGCTTGTATGGCACAAACTTCTCTCTCTCGCTCTCTCTCTCTCTCTTTCTCTCTCTCACGCACACGTGTAAAGAAGCAGCAGTTAATCATATAATCACCATAAATCATTTCATTGTTCATTCATGTATCCTGACTGTGACATCAGCACCGTCTGCAGATGTTTTTATATTAACTGGCGGTACTGTAATCCCCTGGTTCTATCCACTTCTCCTGCCTCTCTCAGTTTCTGCGCCTCTGTCCTCTTTCTTCTCTCTCACTCGCTTCCTCTTTCTCCTCTGACTGAGTGAGTGATGATCAATATGACAGGTGAGTCTGATAAATTGAGCCGAGGTATGACTGATATCACGGGCGGTGGACGAACTTTGACGTCTGACCTTCTGAATGTCAGCCCATCTCTAATCTGCTGTGGAAATAAAAGAGATCTGTCTATCAGGAAGAATGCGAGGAGGAACGCTTCACTCATCCTGAAGAGTGATGAAGCATCTCGGCAAGAAGAGCGAAGAAAGAGTGAGGAGCAAGGAAAGTGAGGAGAATATGAAGAGCAAGGAAGGTCAGAAAACCTAAGAGAAGAAGAAGAAGTGAGAAAGAAGAGAATGTAAAAAAAGAGGAATGGATGGATTGTGAAGAGCAAGGGAATTTGGGAATGAGAGATGTGGAAGTGAAGAGAGGAGAAAAGACACAGAAGTAAGAGGAAGGACAAGAAAACTATGAGAAGAGCAAAACGAGTAAGCTAAAGATAGAAAAGCAATGGAAACATGAAGAGTGAGAAAACCAAAAGTAGCAAGAACATTATATATAGAATGCCGAAGACTAAAAATGCAAAAAGACCAAGAGGAATGAAGGGAGAGTGGGAAGAGCATGGCTCGTAAAAAAGTGAAAAGATCCAGAAAAGAGAGGAGAGTAGGAGGACCGAGGAAAGGGACAACAGCACACAAAGAGAAGATGAGAAGAGCTTGAGACAAGAAAGACAATCTAAAGAAATGAGGAGAGCAAGAAGAGTGAGGAAGCCTAAGAGAGGAATACGTTTTAGAATAGGAATATGGTGAGAAAATAAGAAGAGCATAAAGAGCAAGATTAATGACCAGAGCGTGAAGAGAAAGGAGAGGAAAAAGAAAAGCAAGACAAACAAGAAGTATGGCAGGAGTTAGAAGACCAAGGAGTCTGAGAAGAATAAGAAGAGTTAGAAGTTAGATGATCAAGGAGAGAAAGAAGAATGAATAAAAAGAGCAAGTTCTTCAAGAAGAGCAAGCGTGGCCGTAAGAGTAGGAAAAGCATGAGGAGAAAGAAAGGCAAGAAAATGAGGAAAAGAGCAAGATGTGTAAAAACAGCCAATAGTCGAGCATGGAGAATGAGAAGAATTAAGAGAAAAGATAGAAGGGTGAAGAATGTAAAGAGAACAAGAAGAGAAAGAAGAAATTGGAGAAACAACAGAGCAAGCAGAGGAAGGAGCAGAATGTTCGGACTTCTGGTCTGCAAGGTTCAGACTCTGATCTTACAGGGTTCAGACTCCTGATCTACAGTGTTCAGACTCCTGTTCTACAGGGTTCAGACTCCTGATCTACAGTGTTCAGACTCCTGATCTACAGGGTTCAGACTCCTGATCTACATTGTTCAGACTCCTGATCTACAGGGTTCAGACTCGTGATCTACAGGGTTCAGACTCCTGTTCTACAGGGTTCAGACTCCTGATCTACAGGGTTCAGACTCTTGATCTACATTGTTCAGACTCCTGATCTACAGGGTTCAGACTCCTGATCTACAGGGTTCAGACTCCTGATCTACAGGGTTCAGACTCTTGATCTACATTGTTCAGACTCCTGATCTACAGGGTTCAGACTCCTGATCTACAGGGTTCAGACTCCTGTTCTACAGGGTTCAGACTCCTGATCTACAGTGTTCAGACTCCTGATCTACAGGGTTCAGACTCCTGATCTACATTGTTCAGACTCCTGATCTACAGGGTTCAGACTCCTGACCTACAGTGTAGACTACAGACTCCTAAGGTGTACAGTTTCCTGATTGGAGGTATTCAGCCTCCTTATCTGAATTGCAGTGTTCAGATTTCTGATATGCAGTATTCTGACTCAAAAGTGGCAGTGTTCAGATTATTAAGTGGGAGTCTTAACTATCAGTTGTGTTCACATCAGTATTCAGATTCAGTCTTCATCAGAGCCAAAGGTCGGGCTCTGAGTTGCAGTGTTCAATCCCCTATGAAGCAGTTTTCAGACTCTTAATCTAAGATGCAGATTTAGACCGATTTAGATCTTTAGACTGATCTAACCTGCAGTGTTTAGACTCAGAGCTAAGCATTCCAAATCTTGATTTAGTCTGAGGTATTCAGACTCCTGATCTGGTTTGAAGTGTTCAGACTATGAAGATGCGATGTTTAGACTCCTGATCTGGCTTGCACTTCTCAGATTCCTAAGATGTAATGATCAGACTTCTATGCTGCAGATTCAGACTCCTGATTTAAAGTGTTGATGTTCCTGATCTGCAGTCTTTAAAGTCCGTATCTGAGCTGATTTGCAGTATTCACGCAAATCAGCTCAGATATGGACTTTAAAGACTGCAGATCAGGAACCTCAACACTGTAAATCATCGGTGCTCAATGTTCAGAATACTGCTTGGAGCTACTGTTTAGACTCTTTATCTGAGTTGCAGTCTTCTGACTGATTTAATCTGCAGTGTTCAGACTAGTAATCAGACCTCAGTGTCCAGACTCTTGATTTGAGTTACTAAGTTCAATTTCTTTATCTCAACTAAGATGTTCAGACTCTTGATTTGACATATTCAGACCCTTGATCTGAGTTGCAGTGTTCAGACTCTTTATCTGTTCTGAAATGTTCAGACTCCTGATTTGATGTATTCAGACTCTGAGTTGCAGTGTTCAGACTCCTGATCAAATCTGAATTATTCTACACTACCGTAAAATACAGTGTTCAAGCTACTGATCTAAGGTGCGGTATTCCGATTTCTGATTTGAGTTGCCATGTTCAGACTCTAAGCTTCAGTATTCAGACTCATGAGCTACAGAGTTCAGATTTCTTGTCTAAGTTGCATGACTCAGTGTTCTTCTGATCCATTGTTCAGACTCCTGATCTGCAGTGTTCAGACTCCCGACTGTGTTCCTGCGAGTTGAGGTCAGACGCGTCTCTTTCGTAGGAGGGGCAGCTGTCTATGGTGCTGATCTGGCAGCAGCATTCTTCTTTAATCTGTCTGTTTATCCAATAAATGTTATGATTCATTTACTGGCTCCTAAATACTGAGACTAAAGTTGTTTAATTAACATCATTTTGAGTTTCATCTTTCAAAGTAAAATCAAACTTATTTTAGCAAAGCTGATAATGCGGAATGAGAATCTTGCTGTGGGAGGGGGATTTATTTTTACACAGTTGAATGTGTTTCATTTGGAGAACAGAGGCACCCTACTGTGTAGTGTAAGTTAGAAAGGGGATGATGGAGAGTCCTGCTGTTTCAGTCACAGCCGACAGCTCTCGCTAAACAGGATGTGTGTGTCTGTTTGCCCTTGTTATGTGTGCTATTCTTGCTTGAAGCTTTTTGTTTTGAAATTCTCCACATCAGAATCTCGCCTTGCAGTAATTCTCCCGTTTGTGTTGCTGTAGTAAGTGGATGATGTTTTGTTTTCTTTAATGACAGCTTTTGGGTTGATTGTTGAAAATTGCTGATGGTTCGCTCCGTTTTTTTTTTCTTCCTTGCTTTCTCGTTTGATATCAACCCGTTTGTACACATAGATCTTTTTTTCCTTAAGGTTTTTTTAAAAAAATGTTAGTTGATTGTGTGACTGCTTATTGGTAGTTAATATTTTGCCACAATTCCAGCGACAATTTTAGAGACGTTTATTCAAGACTAAACATACAAAAAGAGTAAGACAGGTTATGCTAAGTTCAGAAATACCATAAATTTATAACTTATTATGTTTAAAGTGTAAGTGCCAAGAGCGTGTGCAGGATTCATGGCTGGAACTAGCTTTTTTTTTTTAATTGCTTGTTTGTTATTAGCCTTAGCTTGAGGAGTGTCTGCCATACAAGCCCCTGTGTATGAGCTGTTACTAGTGTTGTGATACTTGAGAGCGATCTTGAGACCACAAATCAATGGTTTCGGTCTTGTCATGAAAACTTGGGGGAAACTTTGCTCAGTCTTGTCTCAGTCTCGACCTACGAAGACTCGAAATATTGGTGCAATATGACCCGAGAGCATAACAAAATTTCCATGAATAGATTATAGTTTTGAATGCATTTTATTTACATGCTGTTACTTAAATCATTTATACAAAATGAGAACACCAAAGGAGATGTGTTATTTTAGTTAATTCAATAGAAATTTCCCGTTAGCTTTGGAAGACACTCCAACCAGCAAATTAACATTTCTAAGTGGGCTTGATGGTGATCTCATCATACTCGGTTCATGATCTTTGTCTTGACTCATCAGTGATGGTTTTGAACCAAACACTAGCTGTTACTATAGAAATGGCAATATATTAGAACTAGAATATTAAAGCAAACCAATCATTTATGCTTGGGCTCAAACATCAGTGAATTTGAAATAAACTGTGTGAAGGAAAACGGAGAGAATGACTTATAAGATTTCTATGACCATACGGTCACCGCTGCTGTTATAGGAAATATAATATAATACACACCTTCGGAGTCGAGATTTGAACTGTGTTATAAAGCACATTTTGTACTGACGGCAATGTATCATGTAATGCGATTCAGAAATCACATATCATACATCACAGCAGTTCTGTCAAATCTCATCGTCCGTCAGCGTGACGCCTCTCCTCATTGCGCACAAAACCAACCTTGAACCCAGCGCTAAGGTAATTTTACTTTAAATCCAGGACAGCTTAACTGTGAGAGAGTGTAAGAGAGAGAGAAAACATGAAACAGCCATGTATGACTGTAATTAATTCTCTCATTGAAGTGAATCAGCTCTGCAGATCTAATTTGGTCCTGTTCACTGCTGCATGTGTGTGTGTGTGTGTGTGTGTGTGTGTGTGTGAAAGAGAGAGAGAGAGAGAGACAGGTAGAAATGCCAGAGGAAACAGTTCAGTGTTCTAGAAACTTCTGTACCATTCACTGTTCTAAGAATAAAGCTAATTACATCAGCGATGCCCTTTACTGCCTCTATTTTAAGTGTGCAAAAGCGACAGATCTCTTCTTTTAGAAATTCCTTTCATTGTAAGTAAATAACTAAGGTTGTCTCACTCTGTCTCTAATTCTTTCATACACACACACACACTTTTTCTGTGTGTACTTTTTCTAACAAATATGATGCAACAGCCGCATGCTTGCTATGTTGTGTAAATTTTCATTTCTAGAAATATTATTACAAGAATATGAAGAACATAAACATTTAAGCACTTTGGGGGGGAAAAAAATCCGTCCAGGACTTTCGTTAATGAGATTTTAAACGAATCAAGTAGATTCGTTAATTATTGATCAGGCTTTCACTTTCGCCACAGAAGTGTTATTTAAACAGTCTGAATGAAAAACCAACAACGCTTCTCAACTTTCAGATATTCATTCATATTAGATACGCCATGAACTTGTATCCGGACTATAAATTTTGGCACCCTTGAGGAACGTTACAGTGGACGTTGTTGAACTTTTCAGTGACTTGAACAGCCATTATGTAGGTTTTCAAACTGGTGATCAAAATACAGGGGGGGAACAACATTTTTTGCCATAACTGGAAAATTATAATATATTATATATAGATAATCTGTTCTTTTTAAAAAATCAAGGATGACTAACACAACTGTACTTTTGGTGCCCTCGATATCAACATCAACATCACTCTGATACCAACATAAAGTACCACATGATACTAGGTGACGTAAGCCTAGCGCCTCGCTAACGAACAGATGACATGAATTGACAGCCATCTGGATTTCACAATTAATGGTGGCAGTCAAAGCAAACTGCAAACTGCAAACTGTGCTCTGTGAAAATACCTAGAGGAGCAACTACTGCACTGCATCCTCCTACAATACAAGTAACCTGACTTGATCATTAAAAACGAGAACAAGGCGCTGTGAATTGCATGCTCAATATGGTAATCGCGAGAGAGGAGCAGCGAAGTGAGCAGGCAAACACCTGTCATGGTTGAGAGCACTTCAGTTCTGTTAGCATTGAGCACAAAGACATTGACGCATTGCATGCAGTTTCAAACTGTGCTCATTTTAATTGATCACTTTTTCTGATATTGCTCGACGTGCTCAGGTTGGCTTTCCTCATGCTCGCTATAAAATTATCCATGACACCTCTGATCAATTAATCATAGTTATGAATAAAGAAAACATGCACTCATATTTTCCCGACTGGAAAAAACAAAGTATTGATGCTTCCATTGTATATTCTACATCTATGTATATATATATATATATATACTGTATATATATATATATATATATATATATATATATATATATGTATTAAATGATATACTATAGAGGCCAAAACCCTTCAGAACTGAACTGCTCCATGTGTTCATGGTCAAGAGGAGCTAAAAAGTCAAACACACTGAACACTCTGATCTCCATAAGGCTTCATTTCCCCCAAACTGATAGCATTCGCATCTCAGGAAGCAAACACACCTGACCTTTCCATTACAAAACCAACATTATTAAACCTGCTTTGTCCAGTCTCCACTTTATAATCAGTGTCCTATAAAAACAAAATTCCTCATAACTAATTAAAGATCCACATAACTAATTAAACTTATTCCCAGTCGAGTTCTAATACCTTTTATTTCGATTCGTCTTCTTGAATCATTCTCTTTAACGCTTCTGTACCATCCTTCTTAATGCTTTCTTACCTTCCTTGTAACACACTGGCTTATTATTTACCCCTACAAAAAAGTCCTCTTTATGAAATATGGCTTCTTTGTAAATCAATGCACTCCATTATGAATTCTTATGAACACGGAAAACATATACTGGACTTCTGGTTAAATAGCATATTCATTCGTTTTTAATAAATGATGTAGGTGTTAAGTACAGAAGTACAGATGAATAAATCATAATTAAAAGTTTCAGACCGCAAATTCAGCCTTTACATGATAGTCCAAAATGGATGAAGCACCTAACACTTAACATGGTACTACCACCACCATGCTTCACAGTAGGGATGGTCTTCTCAGTGTAGAGTCCAAATGGAGATATTGTACTTGGTCACTAACCACAAAAAATTTGAACAACGATCCTTCAAAGCTGTAAAATGTATCCTGCTGTTATTCAGTGAAGTCAAGGCAGATGATCGAGTGGATGAAATGGCAGATAAATTGATTGATAGATGATAGGAAGAATGGGCAGGATGTATTGATAGATGGATTTGTTTATGGTTGGATGGAATAATGGGCGGGTGGAGGGTTGATAAAAGCAACGATAGACTGATGAATGATTCCAGGATGGATTGATGAAAATGTTATAGATGGTTGTTTTGAGTTGGATGGATATTCTGTTCATGTTCTAGAGGCATGGCTTGTTCAGTAAAACATGTTACTAATAATACTTTTGAACATTTTATAAGAAATTAAGGTTTGCATTATGAATGTTAATTAATTTGTGTGTTTGTGTGTATGTGTGTCCAGGATTTTGTTAAGATGTGTAGTATTAACACTATTCATTTTCTCCTCCTCTCCATTCTGTGAAAAAGTGCTTTTCCGCTCTGCAGTGAACACGTATTAATTTCATGCTACAAAAATCAACACGCTCTTATTTTCAATTTCAATTTAATTTGTGAGGCCATACAAGTCCACTGTTGTTCTGATTCCTGTTAATAATGATGTCATCAGCATAAATCGACCATCTAATTCTCGCGCTGCTGCCGAGGCGCCATATTTATTGCTTTCACTTAGAGAAAGTCACATTTTAATTAATAACTGGGTTAATAAGAGCGAACAGTCGGTTTCAATTCTCTGTCTCTCTATCTCTTTTTCCCACACACATTAATGGATGGCGTATTTATTCGTATCACTGATATTTTGCAGGTGTTCAGCAGCCTCTAGTGTTTAACACAGGAATTACATTCTCAATCTAGGCGGCATTCTCATCCAGACTTTTTAGGTATTCATAGAAAGTTCAAAAACAAGTGGAGTAGTATCTCTATAAACATTACAAACCAAATGTGTGTGCCAATAAATAACTTTCCATGCTTTGAAATGTGAGACTAGTTTTAAGGTTATTTATATTTTCTTTGATTCATTAATTGATTGGCTGATCAATTAATGAATCAGTTAATCAAAGAGTCTATAAATAATCTTAAAATTAGTCTCAAAATTCAATACGTCTTGCATTTTTCTTTGTAATGCTTGGTATATTGATTTTTTTTTCTATGATCTAGTTGCTCACATCTAATTTTTTCGCAGTGACCGCTCTCCAAATTAACATACGTACAGTAAGCAAAGCAATAAATAGATTCTCATGCCTTCTGTCATCCAGGCCATGGATCATCATGATATTGGCCTGCCAGTAGAAGATAAGTTATGGAAAATACACATTACATACACTGCTTTAAAAAACACTTGATAAATGTCAAGGAGAATGGTAATTTGATCTTATAAAAATGTTATTAGCATGTTTAGTACTTTGTGAATTACGGATCCCCATTAGAGGTGAATTTACGCCAAACTTCTTGGAGAACCTCAGGTCCTGCTCCACCACGCACCTGTAAAGTTTGGTCTGGTAAAGTGAAGATTGGAAAAACACAAAAAATAA
>JAQQZU010000010.1:12874413-12897168 GCA_030068025.1 Parauchenoglanis punctatus
ATTATTATTATTATTATTTTAACTCCTTGATCCCACACCCACTTTCCCACCCATGATTAAGAAGCTCCAGCCCTGATATCTGCTGAAGCGTGTAGAGCGGTGTGTATAAAATGGCTGACAGCAGGTGCATCCAAACACAAACAAGCATTCCGGACCAGATGTCTGTTTTCCAGATGGATTTTCTCAACCACATCACACACTTATATATTTAAATTTTATCACATTTAACTTTTCTTCCAGGTTATCTATACAAGAACGAAATGGCTATTGCACCTTTAAAAGCACAGGATCCTGTAAATAACCAGTGCTGAATGAATTAACCCTAAAAGCGCGCGCACACAATGAACGTCAGTGCCACGTCATAGAGTACGCGGAAGTGCGTCCCTGTAGTGTACGCGGAAGTGCTGTAGCAAAGCGGAGGAGGAGGAGGAGGAGGAGGAGGAGGAGGTCGGGATCCTTAAATAAAGGTAAAGAGCCATGTTTGCTTTCGCGTTTCAGCTTTTAAATGTACGATGTACTAATTATTGGTTAATGACGTCAGCCACGAGCCCTGTCTTTTAAAAGGAAGGTTAACGGTTTTACGGGATATTTACAGTAATTGCGGTTTTCTGTCGCTATATAGTCATTAGTGCCACGTTATAGACTGGGGCCAAAAATGTCAAGGAAAATGGAAATCATAGATATCAAGAGTACGTCGGTAAAACCATATGTTATATATGTTATATATAATATTCTGTTTAAGACCGATCATGTGCCATAGGGGCTTTTGTGAATAGCAGCTACATTAAAGGGTGCGTCCCAAATCGACTTCAAATGTAGGGTGAGCTCCAATCTGCATGTCTGATTAATAACTAGTGCACTTACCCTAGTGTAGGAAGCCGAGTGCCGTGTTTAAGCTCTTTAGACGGCCTTTAGTGATACACTTATAGATCCAGAAAACTTGTAAAGTGTATATTTTTTAATATCATAAAGTATTTTATTGAACTAAACAACACATCCTTTGCTATCATTCCTTGAGTTTTCGGGTTACGTGTAAACTGGTGTTTTTAATATTTGTTTTCTGTTACTACTTTTTTAATAAACTGAAAATTAGCACCACAAATCATTTTACAAGTGGCTGTTTAAGGAGTTTAACATATTACTTTTGTCTTTCATGTGTTGTAGTAAACCGCTGTTTATCGTAAATATATTTGCTACAGTTATTTATTTTATTTTACCTCTTATGTTAAAACTGTGAGGAGAAAGATAGCTGACTTACAGAAACCCATGCTAACTCGATTCGCGTGGTCAGAATTTTTCACAGGTTATTATTTCGATCATGAGGTAAAAAAAAACCCAAAAAAACACATTACAATTTGATTCATGTGTATTTTGAGTTTTTGATTCATTTAAGTGTGTATTTCTTTTAAGCCGTATCAATACACATTTCTATTAGCTAGCTAACGGACAAAACACTAGCTATCTGTGCTATTTATTTAATTTAAATGTAATTTTAATTGATTTGTGTTAAACCAGTTATTTACATGGTGACACATTAATATAGCTAGTGCTGTAGTGAAAATAGATATAATATAGTGTAGGCTTTAGTGTCAACTTGAGGTACTTAGCCGTTCACACACTGCAATTTGAAGCTGGTGTGCGCACGCTTAAATAATTTAGCTGTTTCCTTTCTTTTTTTTCTTTTTAACCTGAGTGGAAACGTTTCCTCACCTAAAGCTCAGCTTTCTCAGCACCGTTTGAGTTCAGGCAGCTAGAAAACGGTACTTTTAAGCAAACTGTACTGCAGGTGTTGAACTAGCTTCTGCAAGATGGCTTCCTTCAGCCTCAGCCAGTGAACCCGAATCAAACAAACATCTAGCTTGCTAGTTAAAGTGGTGGTCGTTGTTCAGGATGACTGATATCGATGTAATACCAGATGCGTGTTGGACGAATCGAATGGCATTGTTAATTGTAATGAGGTTATCTTCATAGAGTTGCTGAAGTGTGGAAGTGTTTCGTACGTATTTTTCGTACGTGATTTCTCATGAATGGTGTGTGTGTGTGTGTGTGTGTGTGTGTGTGTGTGTGTGTGTGTGTGTGTGTGTGTGTGTGTGGCAGTTCTGCCTGATGAGTGAGCGATGCTAGGTCGAGGATGGGACACGCACTGTGTATCTGCTCTCGCAGTTCCATCACCATCGACGACAAGAGATACTACTTCATCCAGAAACTCGACGAGGGGTAAGACAAAATTCATCTGCTTGATTTCTTGAATGAATTATGAACCAGGCAGCAGGAGGGCATGCGTGTTTGTGTAACGTGGCTTTGAAATGAGTGCAATTTCAGACTTGACTTTTAACATTTCGACCAATAATTAACTAGCAAGCTGCCTTGATGTTTGCGATGAACAGATGGTGGTTGCTATGGTAACGGTGTCGTTTGACTTTAATTTATGTAATCTTAAATAAATAGGGATTCCAATATCTCTATGACGTTAGCTAGGTAAGTTAGCTAATGTTGGCAGTATTAAGCTGTGTGTCATTCTTAGTAGAGGGCGTTTTTTTGTTTGTTTCTCATGTTTCTTCATGGTTTTCCTCCTTCAGCGGTTTCAGCTATGTCGATCTGGTAGAAGGAGCTCAGGACGGCCGTTTCTACGCTCTGAAGCGGATCCTGTGTCACGATCGGGAGGGACGGAAGGAGGCCCAGACGGAGGTGGAGATGCACCGACTGTTCAACCACCCCAACATCCTGAGTCTGACGGGCCACGCCTTCATGGAGCGTGGAGGCAAGAGCGAGGCCTGGCTCCTCCTGCCCTACATCAGTGTACGCCTTTTCCACCCAAAAGCCTGCACTAGTAGCCTACTTTAGAGGACTTTACACAGGAACACCGCTCCAGAGAGCATTTTATCACTGAATTCTATCTAAGCAAGTAACCGCATAATGCTAATGATAAAAAAATAAGGCTGGCTTAGGTTTATCTGCGTGTCTTGTGTCCTGTTGCAGAAAGGAAGTCTGTGGTCCGTCCTCGAGAAGCTGAGGGAAAAGGGCGGCTCCATGCCCGAGAGCCGTGTCCTGCACATTTTCCGAGGCATCTGTGAAGGTCTGAAAGCCATCCATGAGCAGGGATATGCGCACAGGTAGTGTTACAAGGCTAACGTGGCTAAGAAGTAATGAATAAGACATGGCCAGAAGTTTGTACATGGAAAAAAAAATGCTGCCATTTTGTCTCAGCTAGCAATTAAAGGCTGACTCCGCATTTTAGCTTGTATCGCAGAAATTACAGTCTTATTTGCCGGCTTTATAGATTCCGTTAAAAGTTTCTGAATTAATTTAGGACTTTGGGAGTTTGTTGATAACTGGCTTAGCTTGTTGGCCTGCCCAAGGTGGTTGCTAGCAGGGTAGCTAGCTAACTCGCCAAGCATAAACCTAGCCAAAGCAGTGGTGCTGTTTTCTAAATGCAAAGGAACTGTGACCTGTAAACAGGAAGAAAAGTGGACGCTCCTTATGAAGGCGGCCATGTTGGAACTTATGTTTACAATAGGTCACTGCTTAGAACTAAGGCCCCGCCTCCAGAATTGTAAAGGTGGGATTGCAGAAGTGATGTTTCCGAGTTTAACAATTTACCATTTTTTTCGACAAAACGGACCTCTTAGCTAAGCGATCAAACCAGTGTATTGTGTGAAAGCCGATTAACGTGCTCCAGCTAATTGGATGTGATGATCAGGGACTTGAAGCCGACTAACGTGTTGCTGGAGGAGAACGACAAGCCGGTGCTGATGGACCTCGGTTCTATGAACAAAGCCCGGATCGAAGTGAAAGGCTCCAGAGAGGCCATGACTGTGCAGGTGGGAAAAGAACTTGTCCGTCCTGCTAACTGATTGCATGGTTGTTTTGGTAAAACTCTCACTTCCATTGTTCAGGACTGGGCAGCTCAGAGATGCACCATCTCCTACAGAGCACCTGAGCTTTTTAACGTGGAGAGCCACTGTATCATTGACGAAAAGACGGATATTTGGGTGAGACACCTATGACGCTGGAGCTATGAGGCTAATGTAGCTAACAAGTAATGGAAGCTAATGGCTAGCAGTTTAGCATGGTAACTGCTCAAGTCTTCTGGCTATCAGCAGTATAACTCATAACTCGTCTTTTAACTCCTCACACTTTGTCTGAAATCACATTCGCAAACATTAGATACTAAAACATGATGTGCGGAGTGATGCTAAACTGGTAGCCGCAAGCTTCTGTTAGCAACATTAGCTGACATACTAACTGAATGAGTATCAGTTGAATGTGTGAAATTTCAGTCAGTACTGACCCTTCGTGTGTGTGTGTGTGTTGTCAGTCATTAGGATGTGTGCTGTACTGTATGATGATACTCGAAGGACCGTACGATCTGGTGTTTCAGAAAGGAGACAGCGTCGCCCTGGCTGTCCAAAACCCGGTCGCTATTCCACAACCATGCAGGTCAGAAATCCTGTCACGTTAGCTTAAGGCAGCTAGCTAGTGTCAGCAATAAAGAGAAAGATTTCGCTGATTTTACATGTAAAAATCCTCTCAGAAATCCTGTCACGTTAGCTTAAGGCAGCTAACTCGTGTCAGCAATAAAGAGAAAGATTTCGCTGATTTTACATGTAAAAATCCTCTCAGAAATCCTGTCACGTTAGCTTAAGGCAGCTAACTCGTGTCAGCAATAAAGAGAAAGATTTCGCTGATTTTACATGTAAAAATCCTCTCAGAAATCCTGTCACGTTAGCCAGCTAACATCAGAAGTCAACATTGAGTGTTTGTCAATGGTATATAAACCCTGTCAGATTATCAAATGGATGCTAACTACCCGGTGTTAGCAGAGAAGATTATCAACATTTCTAAATGATTTTTAAATCCTGCCAGTTTGGCTTATTTTTGATAGTTGGCATCAAGGTTAGGAAAGGTTTTTTAAGTTTTAAATTTGACATCATGAATCCGATCAAAAATCCCGTCGTGTTGGTTAGCTAGCTGCTGTTAGCAGTGACATTTCTGAATTATTGAAAATCCAGGTCAGGTTAACTCAAGTTCTAGTTTTAGTAGTTGAACATTTCAAACAAATGTGTTCGGTTTATCCTGTCAGGTTAGCGAATGTTCTCTAGCTAGCATCAGCAGTCATAAATCCTGTCATGTTCGCTAGCTAGCATTAGCAGTGGAGATGACGGACATTTTATGAAATCCTCCTACGAATCCTGAGATTTCATTTATAAGCCAGCAAATTTGACCTGGATAAATCCTCTCAAAAATCTTCTCAGTTTAGCCGATTAGCCTATAATAGCATTAGCAGTGAAGACAGATTATTAATGCTTATTGATTTTTTATTTATTTTTTTTGTGTGTGAAGTCTTGTCATGTTACCTAGCGACCTATCGTTGTCGCCTATTATGAACAGTTTTGTATTGTTTAGAAATTCTGTCAGGGCACCTTATGTTTTGTTAGCATTAGCGATGAAAATGAATGTTTATATGTATAAATCCTCGCAGAAATCCTGTCATTAAAGATTATAAAAAGTTTATGTATTTTTACTTTTTATATTCTGAATACCTTTAGCTAGTTAGCATTAACGGTGAAGATTCTGAACCTTTAGGTCCATAATGAAAAACATTCTTTGCTCAGTGTAGTGGAAGCCAAAAATGTCCAAATTGGCTTGGCTGCCATTATGCTAATCAGCCGGAATTTAGCTCTGTTGTCTCTGTAACAGCTACTCTGAAGGACTGCAGACGCTCCTGAGCTCCATCATGGTGACGAACCCTCAGGAGCGGCCCAACGCCGACTGGGTGCTCGAACGGGTCCGAAACCTCCAACGCGCTGACGGAGGGGCGATCGAAACCGACAGAGTATGACAGAGCATGCTTTTTGTTTTCTATCTGGACTGTTTTTTGCCTTTCGTTTACCTCATTAAACACATCGAGAATACGTGCTCATTCCCTCTCACGCACACGTGCATCGACCACGACGCAGGACGCCATCGATTGTGTTGAAGGTTGTCAAAATTAGACCCTGCAAATCTGGATTTTCATATCATGTATCATGTTAGCGCTAAAGCTAATTACTTTTCTCGACTGTCCTTGTGGGATCTAGGGCAGAGCTTAAGTTCAATTCCATCGACCAATCACGATCCTGACCGAAAGTGACATCACTACTAGGCTTTTTAATCATGTCTTTGACTCCGTGTACTGCTTAGCATGAAATAACAGTTTAGCGCTTTGAGCTATGCTAGCCATCGGTTTAATTCGACTAGCTGACATTAACATTACCTCAGTCGCAGCTCAACACTGTCAGCGAAACTATAATTCTGTGTAATGTCCAAGAACTGATTGTAAAGTTAGGCTATTTATTACATTATTTACGAGCGCTAGCAAGCTGGTTAACGTCAGGCTAGTTATCATAGTCTGTGGATAAGATCGATAGCTACGTAATATTAAACGAACGATGTTCCGTTGTAGGTATCGTAGAGATTTTAAAAAGGATCGCCAGGCTCACAGTTAAGAACAACTAGAGGTCGAAAATGATGTTAACAAGCTAGCTAATGTTTAGCATATTATATTATACATTGCTAACAAGCTTATTAAAAGTATATATGGTGACTACAACTAATATTTTATGCTAAACTGTACATCGAGCGACAGTTACAATTAAGACGATGCTTTGCAGTTTAACCCACGGCAACGGATAAACAAAAAAAGTCTTGTTCTGGAAATTGCCGTATCTGTTCGTATTTTATTTGTGAAAGAAAGTGCGTATGGTAACAGTTACAGTGCGGAAGACGAACATGGATTTTCAGTGACGTTTTAACATAAAGGCCAGTGGATATTTGCCGGTGTTGCATTTTATGACTAAACAGCGGTGACGGTTGCATATGATGATGCGCTATTGCGTAGTTGTGTAGGTTTGAACTCGCCAATATTACCTGACATCCCTGGAAGTCCCGCCCCCTTCCCCCTTCTCTGGGCCAGTGCTTTTGTCTCAACTTTATTTTCCTCGCTTTCTGTCAGGGTACGTTTAAAAAAAAAAAAAAAAAACCCCGTATGTTAGACTTGGCTAACATGGGACGAGTATATATGTTAGTTCAGGTTCAATCCCGTGATACCTTCAGTATATCGTCAGCCTCAGCGAGGGTAAGTATGGCCGCAGTATTAGTTCGTAAAGTAAGGTTATAGAACGCGAACGTGATTTCGGTACAAACGTACGGTGATGTCTCTTCAGATTTTCATCTAATTATGACGCTAATATCAGCATCAACTTCAAATGTTCATGTCTGAGAAAACTGTATGTTGGAAGGCACTGTATTCAAGACACACCCTTCTTTGGTTAAAGTTAGGTTGGTGGGGGAAAAAATCACCTTCTTAGGAAATTAGAAGGCGTGATTGGAGCTACTTAAAAAAAAAAAAGCAATTGAAGGTACTGCTTATTAAATAGGTAGCGATTTTTAGTTACTTAAAATATTAGTAATGTTTATGCTAATTGGCCACTTCGGGCTCCCGTAGCTCTACTTTCCAACATTATTTATTAAAGATTTTAAGGCTTAAGGGAATTTAAAATAAAGCGCTACATTCCATGTTTTTCGTACATGAAATGAAGCCACTGTTACATATCAGCTGCGGTTATAATTTTTTATTCCCCTTTGCGTAGATCAAATAGTTCAAATCAGATCAGCGCTAGTTAGAGTCCATGATCACTATATTGTGGTGCTGAGTATCACAGTTTGCTGTGTATAACTGAATATCAGCATATGCACTCTGATACGTGTGTAATCTGTCATTACGGTCTTGTTGAGCAGTTCTCGAAGCCTGATGTTCATATTTTACTTGTATGTGTTTTAACGGAGAATCGTGTCTGTAAATATGTCTGGTTTTTATTTCACAACGATTAAAATGAATTCATGCTTTCAACTCTGGTGCTTGTTTTTCTTTTTATCTCTGGGTGACTGATCTATTTTAAAAGGTTTCGTTGATTAATCAGTACTGATTATGACCAGCAGAGGGCGCTGAGCACTTAGCAAATCAGCTTTTACACCTCGCACTTGTTTTAAATGTGATCTGGTTTATGATTTAAGCTCATTTGTAATTTAATTGCACTATCGATATATCTGGCTACACGGTGCCCTTCTGTAGCACTCACCATAGAGCGTGATTAATAAGGGCTTTATATTAATAAGGGCTTTTTTATGATTGGCTCCGCCAATACAAGAGGAAGTGTTTTACGAAGGATAAAAGCAAAGAATATTCATAAAAAAACCAAACATTTCCAATCTAATACTGTTACAATAATTATTGTAATGCGATGTTCGATTCGCTGATGCACCTGACCGAACCTAAAGACGTTCGTTAACTCGAGCTACATCTATATGCTAAACATCCTGCTAGCGCTGACCGAGAAAAAGCCCTGCCTTTTCAATACACTTTATTACCTCAAAACTTGGCCCTTTTTTCAGGACGGGCGTGAAATACGGCCTGCAACGATTTTTTTTTTTACCGCCCCATTAGCTTAAGTGACACGACAAGGCCGAGGCAGAATCCGGCAATATGGCCGATTACTTTAAAGCGTCCCGCAATCTGTTCATATTCCCGTAACGACGCAGACATTCCGGCTGATTGATTAAGCTACAGGGTGTAAAGGCTTCACGAGGACGCCAGATTTATATGCCGAGAAGCATGTTTATTCGTTTTAACCGAGAAACGAGGCCTTGTTTGGGGGGAAATGTGAGTGATAGACAGTCAGATAACGTTATTGCGTTTTTACGTTGTGCTCGTCATGTTTGGCTAAACTGGACAATGGAAATTTTGTCAACAATTTTTTTTTTAAGTGTTTCTCAACACAGCTACAATGCAGGGGAAATAACATGGACACCTCCATGTCTGTCTTTTGTTAGCAACAAGCTAGTTAACTGAGATGCGTGAGGTGGATTTTCCTCCTCAGACTAGCGACCTGTAGAGTTGCAGATTTAACAAGCGAATATGTCCGTTTGATTAAGGTAAGGTGTGCTATGTTGCGTTAGCGAGACGCTGCTTCAGAGTGTAATTCCAGCCTAATTGTATTCATACAGTATGTTTTCCTAGTAATTTAGCAACACATCTGAGGTAAATGTTGATGTTCCTGATAATTCCGTGTCATTTCCACGTTCATGTCTGTATCCTAGCTAGCTAAATCATTAGCAGTAGCTAGTTCATGCTTTCAGTCGCTTAGCAACAGTTTGTTTCAACAAACCTCAACAGCAAATCATTTTTCTGCGATCGGTTGATCATTGATCTAGTCGGCAAATCAGCTACTTCGCACATAAACCGGTTACTGCTTAACTCTTAGCCTTCGATGAGTCAGATTTAACGAGTTCCAGTTCAAATGCGTTTAATCACTATATAAACACGACGCCACAGCCTCCGCGCCAGAGACATCAGTCTCATCATGTCCTAGATTTTAATCACCCTCTTACATTGTTTTTTTTTTGTCCTGCAAATGAAATGGAGTCTGTGACATCACCGTCATCTGGGCTGATGATGTTTATTTCCCTTTCATTAACTTAATCATCGGACCATCGGTACAAGACGGCAGGAGTAATTCAGATCTGAAAGGCGCGCGCTCGTAAACAACAGGTTTATTATGCACCGCCGTTTCCCGCCTGTTCTCCAGCGTGCTAATCAGGCTAGGCGTTTACAGGGCAGATCAGCAGAAGGAGCCGTGTGACATCTGACGGAGGAAAGGGAAATATTTTCCATTAAAGGCTCTGATTTACATCCGATGTTCACGTCTCACCCATCCCGCTTCAAGAAATAACCTTGGAATCTAGACGTTTCCTCACTTACAGGAAGGTGTTGCTATTAAATCACCTCAGGAATCGCCTCAATGTCGCCGTACAATGACTGACAAATTTCCTCCTTGCCGTAATAAATATGGATGGGTCGATATGCTAATTCTTTAGCCGATATCAGCAGATTTAGCTGTAGGTTGGAGTTAGCATCTTAGCTGTGCCTAGCATTTCGACTTTGTCAATGCAATACAATGAAATTAGCAGTGGTAAATCCATTAACAAGAAGTTTTGCACATCATCCCGAGTCGGTTGCTAGCATGCTAGCTAAAGCTAACCCACAAAACTTTGCTAATACTAAATCATCTTTGTACATCACTCCAGAAACGAGACGTCAAACAGTGTTTTACAAAATGATTCCTTTATTTCATGTTATTTACACTTTCTTTTGGCCTCTGGTTCATTTTAAAGCCAATAAATTAAACCTTAACATGTTTAAATAACATGAGCCTGAAAAAGATTTTATTAAAAAAAAACAAAAAAAAAAAGACGACACTTGCTGTGCGCGTCTTGCTTTGATCGTGAGTTTGGAAGGAACATAGCTAATGTGGCTAAACTATTATTTTGTTTAATTCAAAATGGTATTTCATGGTTAATGCTGTCGAGCTGATGTCATATGATGACCAAAAGAACAAAACGCATACGTTAGCCAGTTTGCTAACATAACCTAACCTGACAGGATTTTACAGTGTATTAATAGCTCATTAGCTGGCTAGCAAAATGGAAAATGACAGAACGTCTGGTTCTGTAGCTTTTAGTTGGTCTTTAAAATTGATCTGAACCGGTAAGTAGTTTTGAATAATGTTAAACTTTCATTACTGTAGTAAAAAAAAAGGAACCGCCAACATGTTTGGGGAGAACAAGTGGGCCTAGAACAGAACCCTGTGGTCAAGAAATGTAAAACACAACAGTGTGTGCTCCTTGAGAGAAATGGAAAAAGAAATGGGAAATCTAAAGAACCAAAATCTGCAATGTTTTCTGTGTGGTTAGTGTTCGGTACTCTGGTGTAACATTAAAATCAGTTCATGAAGTGTTCAGTTCGTCAGTATTTCACAGTATCTTTAGCCGGGATGCTAAAAAAATGCACCTCTCATCAAGTCACCTCATGAGCAAACAGGCTCATCCTTGTCTCTGATTGGTTCTCGTCCTTATAACCCCGCCCCCATCTTTCTCTCGCCGTCTGTCATGTTGTCCACGTCGTCTTCGGGAGTGTATCGTATATCAACGTGCTTCTGCAAAAAGTCAGAATGTTGCGCGTCCATGTGGAAATCGTTTTCGCCGTCCACCCCTTCTTCCTCCTCTATGTCCTGCTTCCCAAGCCCCGCCTCCTGAGGCTCAGATGCTGGACTCTCATTGGTCGGTTTGGACTCTCGGGCCGCTTCAACTTGTTCCTTGGCTTTGCGACTTCGTTTCCACTTCATCCTGCGGTTCTGGAACCAGATCTTCACCTACACACACACAAGTTGAAGATCTGAGAACGTCTTATATTTCCAGGTTTAAGCACGAACACGTGTGTATACGCTCACCTGTGTCTCCGTTAGCATCAGCGAGGTGGCGACTTCAAAGCGTTTGGGCCGTGAGAGATATTTGTTGACTTTAAACTGGTTCTCCAGCTCGAGCAGCTGCTGGCTGGTGAACGCCGTGCGAGGCCGCCGACATTTTCCCATCAACCCCGTATGAGGAGATGCTGTGCACAGAGAGACAGGGTTATAAATAGTTCTACTACAACATTAATATCACATTATACTGTATACTACATTACTGACACCACAGCGCTGAGGACTTCTGGTCAGAACACTTGTTCTAACACTATCACTTCTATAGTAGCTGTTTATTTATTATGTATGGAAATTTCCATGATGTAATTAAATGAAATCACTGTTTGTCATGATGATGATGATGATGATTTAAGGAGCGCAGAATCAGTAAAACTTAATAACAGATGAAATGGTTGCAGTAATTCACCTCCAAATTATTTCCATATTATTATTATTATTAGGTTAACATCAAAGACGTCAAGGATCTCACACACACACACACACACACACACACACACTCCAAGCTCATCAATAAAGATGAAGGCTTTATTCTTTTTTTTATTATTATTATTACTTGGCTTTATCGTTGATGTGACGGCTATAAACACCATTACCTTAATGAAACCTCCATGAGCACACACACCGCCGTTTATTGCCATATAAATAATCAGATTTTAAAAGATTAAAAGAGTTTACTTTATGCATATTTCTATCTTTATTTATTCATTTCCGTTATTCTCGATCTTACTGTGGTGTCCATTTTTTTTTAAACATAAAGCACAACTTATTAAAATGAAATCGGTCAGTTCACTTAATTATGTTTCCGGAACTATTTTAATTCTATACATATTTATAATTTTTGGGAAATAGTAAGACAGAAAAGTTTTTTTGGACATTTTTACTTGGTTTTGTGCTTCAAGTTATTTTTGAGTCACTATTATTATTATTATTATTATTATTACTATTACATTTGTGGGTATTTTTATTCACTTTTCTTGTTTCTTACTCCCATGGAGCTCGTTTTTCTTTCTACTGTATAATTGCAATTGTGTTTATTTGATTTAAATGAAACGCTTTGCTTTGTAATGAGTTTATATTGTGTGTACATTTACAGCACTGTGTGTTTTCTCAGGTACATGATTTATAATTTGAAATCAACTCATGTTTACATTGAGCTGAAACCTAAAGATTAAAATGAAGAGGTTGTGCTGAAAGAAAGAACGAAAGAAAGAAAGTGATCAAGTTAACAAATAAAAATCAAATTGTCACGCAGCAGAGAATTTAAAAAAAGAACAGTACTATAAACAAAATAAAATTAAATGAAGTCATTCAACAAAAGATACTGTAAACAAACAAATATTTTTAGACCTTTATAATGCCAAAACACAAAATATATATATTTATTTTAATATTTTAACTTGTAAATGCATCGAACATAACATTTAAATAATCAGCCTGTCTTGAATTATACAACCAGCCAGAAGTCAAACAAAAAACAAACAAACATTAAACCACTAAACGTGTAAAATGAAATAAAAATAAACAATGTGTACATTATTTATACCCACATGGAATACATAATGAGATAAAAAAAAACAAAAAAAAAAACAAGCAAAACAAAATAGCCCAGAATAAAATAACAATAACTAAAACTAAATGAACAGACCGGTGTATGGGTGGAGTCGCGGCAGTAGGAGGCTCGCGCGGATCCACGGCTCGTACGCGGGGCTGATGTGCGGGATTCCAGTGTAATGAAGCGCGGGCACGGCGGGGAACAGCGGCGCGCTCGCGTACACACCGGGGGACGGCACCAGCAGCGGACCCGCACGCGCCCCCAGAACCGGAACAGAACTTGGGGGCGGAGCCTCACACGGCGCGCGCTCCGCCAGCAGAGCCTCGATGCGGAAGTTCTTGGATTTCTCCATGGAGACGGAAATTCAGGCGGAAGAAAAAGCTGCAGGGTTGAGCAGAGCGCGCATACAATATCAGATTGACACCTTGTTGTTTTTAATTTCACGAAAATAAAAGAATCTTCACTTCACTTCTTCACTCCGTTAATCCATTATATTCCATTTTATAAACTCCTTGAAACGTAAAAAAAAAAAAAAAATTATAATAATAATAAAAAATGAGTAAATAAATAAGTTCCAAGCCGAGCTGTTCCTGTAGCTCTGCTGGCCTTCACTCTGAAGGCGTCAGAAACTTTGCCGTCCCGCTTTGCTCAGCTCATTTGCATAAAAGCTGACCGTAAAGCGCTGATTGGCTTGGAGCAGCAGTTAGGTTTCTAATTAACCAATCAAACCCTTTCACCTGGGCGCGCGCTCAGCTGCGTGGGACATACACGGCATAAATGGTCTCGCGCTTGGGTTTCGACACCACGTGACCCAGGGCATTCAACACTACTTAAGGAATTTTAATTTATGGATCGGTGAATGGTCTTACTGCGGAATTATTAAATGAAACAAGAAATAAAATGAGCAGCTACAAATCAAAAGTGGAAAATAATCAAGCACAGCAAATATTAATGCATTGTTTAATATTACATAAAATGAATGTAAATTCAAATCCTCCATTCCCATTATCATATGGGGCTAATTTGGCGCTGGGAAATAAGTGTGTGTGTGTGTGTGTGTGTGTGTGTGTGTGTGTGTGTGCTCCACATACTTCATGGCATAATATACAGATTAAATGGAGTCAGAGCTGGGAATGAAAATAGTGACATGATCTCTCTCTCTCTCTTTCTCTCTCTCTCACACACACACAAACACACACACACACACACACACACACACACACTGTTGCCCTGCTTTCTATACTTGGCAATATGTAAATCATTGATAGTAAGTAAAAAGTAGCAAAAAGCAAAACAAATAAACAATATTACCTGTTTATTTTTATATGATCAAATAATAACTATAATAATAATAATAATGATTTTTCATTGGCTAGCCATTGTGTGTCATTTTGCTGTTTACTATTACTCTAGCTAATGTGTTACTTTGTTATAACATTTGCTAATGTGTTACATTACTACTTATAATGCAAGCCAGTATGTTAGCTTGTTCATTCTATTGCTAGCTGGTGTATCCTTGTTTATTAGTGTTAGCTAGTGCATCTTTGTTTACTAAACGCCAGTTGTGTTATCGTGTTTATTATGAAGTTGACTAGTGTGTTCTTGTTTATTATAATATCCTGTTTACAACAGTGCTAGTTTCTGTTATAAAATAAATATAAAAATTAAAAATAAAATCTCAGAGATAAAAATAACCCATAGAGCATTTTAAATGAGCTAAGATGTCTCGAGGATCTGGTTTCTATTCATAGTAAAAAATCCTCTCTCTCTCTCTCTCTCTCTCTCTCTCTCTCTCTCTCTCTCTCTCTCTGTCTGTCTGTCTGTCTTTTCCTCATTCAGACACACACACTGTCTAGCGCTGCACAACAAGGTCAAAGTTTATCAGAAAATGGCCCAGCTATAAACTTTAGTGTCTGTCATGTTTACAGACATTAGAGCTTATCACCAATTTCTAGCATATTTTTCAATCATTATCCCGGCCCTACAGCAGATCAGCGAACGTTCTGTCACACATCGTTTTTTTGTTTTGTTTTGTTTTGGTTGAAATCGATTTGTGATTAGTTGATATTTGATTTATGATATTTCAGTTTTAATAGCATATTAAACAAGTTGTATATTTATTCCAAACTAGCACTGTAGTAGGCAGGACAGCTTTAGAAAGGCTAAAACACAAGCTAGCATTTTAATAAACAGTTCAACACCAGCTAGTTTTAGAACAAACGTAAACAGGTGAGCACACGAGCTAACATTACAAAGCATAAACACAGTGTGTGACGTCACACACATGCCATGATGAGGTCTGGAGGTGTGACGTGCTGTTTGGGTGGTGCTGTACGTGTAAGCAGACGGTAGGAGGTGTCGCGGTAAGTGCGACAGATGTTTCCCGTTTTTGATCTCGAATTTCCGTCTTTGACCTCTATCCGTAACGCGAAAATAAAAACATGACAGAGAGCGCTTTTTAAAATAAAAGCATGGTGGCGGGTGCATTTTTAAGTGAAAGCTTGGCGCTGGGTGTATTTTTAAATCAAATCACTATGTATTGTTTTTACTGATTTATGATTAATATTGGCTTTGTTTTCATCAATTTTAGTAGCCTGAGGTCACTATTTAGTTCTATTTGAACAAAAAATGTAATCATTTCTATTTGCGTCCGAATTTTAGATCCTTTTCTCGTCCTCTTCATCCTGATGTCTGTGGATTTGTTTGTTTTTCCAAAGCGTCGTTAGGCTTGTTAGCTTTTATGGCCGTTTAATGAGCAATACACTTTACGGTCCTCACACAACGGCTTCGTTGTGTGTCGGCTGATGAATGGAGCTTATAGCTTTTATCGCTCTGAATGAGGCGTAATTACTTTTTATCTTACAACACCGGCTTTAATCGTCTTGTCCTTTGAGCCGAGAGATGGTTTCACCTTTACATATTCTGTTCCTTGACATTTTGTGTAAAAATTTTCTCTTTTAACTCAATCTTGGCCAATATTTTTAATTGTTTTAATGATATAATGATTGCTTTTACACTCCGGGTTTATAGCTTACGTTTATACAAACCACACCCTGGTTTAAAACAAAGAACCATGCTAGCTTGGAGTATTAGCCTGTTGGGCTGTTCTGTCTTTGTGTCTCTTTTGCGCTTTCACGAAAAGATTTCCAAATTAATTCTCTACTCTTGTGCTATTCAGGCTTTTTTCACCAGTATGGCACTTTCATTTTTTTTTCTTACCAATTCTGTGGATATTCTCGATGTTTACGTTTTATTTTCCTGTCTTATTAATCCTCTTAACGGCTAAATTAAGACGGCTAGCTAAAGCATCAGGCCACATTTCGCTGTTGCCTAGCGAGAGCATTCTCAGAGCTCGAACAGTGAGAGGATCGTATGCTCACCTTACCATGTCGAATAAAAGAATGAATCAATCGATCGATCAATAAATCCGTTAGCTTTACACAGTTTGGAATATTTATTTACTTCATATAATGCAATTAGTAAGATAATATTCATTAGACCAAAATCTCTGAATTCTGATTGGTCGAAAGTAGTGCATCTGTAAATGATGTCATATTAACCCAGTCTTTAATACGTTATTGTTTCTATAGTAACAGAGTAGATGCTTGATATAATTGGATTTACTGGTTGACATGGTGATGTTTTCTGGGGCAACTTTAAGTTTTCCCACACAGGAAAGTCTTCAGGACAAAGGAATTTACATTTCTATAAATAAAATAGTACACGTCCGGTTGCATTGCATTATGGGTAGCACACAGTGAACAGCATCATAAAATAACGTATATTAAAAAGTCTCAGGGTGCTATTTTTTTAACTTTCTAGTGAGAGTAGCATGACACCAGTGCTGTTTGTCAAATTAGCAACTTAACCAGCACTTCTATCAAACTAAGTCTTCTCATCCAGGAAGGTTACAGTGTTTCGTCTTATCGGCTGATTTTCCCACGAACGGCAACCTTTGCTAATACTTTTCATTCTCAGCACTGTCTTTATGACTGCACAAAGTAATTATAAGTATACAATGAAACTACTGTCGCACAGGGATTTATTGCCTGCTGTTCACTCATTACGGTTCCAATCAGCGGCGTAATGTATCTTTGAACACCTTTGATGTGTGGCTCATTATCAGTTCACGGCATGATTGAGAATGATCACAATGAGCACCGCACACATCTGGCGGTCGGGCCTAACATCAGACCTCTGGCGGGGTGTAAAACTGCGAAATTACTTTTTTTTTCTTTAAACATTTTGCCATCAAGACTCTATCATGCTTCATTGATATAATGTCCCAAAACAGCATTTTCTAATTGGCTGAAAGCCAGGGGCGTGGCTGATGTCTGGAGAAATAGTAATTAAGTAGCGCTAACATTGGTGCAACAAAAATAAATGTCTTAAGGAATCACGTTAAATTAGCAGTTAGCTAAAGCTACATAGGCAAAGTAGCTTTACACTGAAGCTACACTCATGACAAATGAAAGCTAATCGAATGAAGCTTCTTGTCAGTTGTTGTAAACAGTTTTTCATAAACAATTTGATCTGACATACTAAACTGTTTCTTCTTGTAAACAGTCTGTTGTCGTAAACAGTTGTTTCTGTAAACAATGTATCCTTGTAAAGAGTTTGTATTTGTAAACAATTTATCCTTGTAAACAATTTGTTTCTGTAAACAATGTATCCTTGTAAAGAGTTTGTTTATGTAAACAATGTATCCTTGTAAACAGTTTGTTTTTGTAAACAATGTATCCTTGTAAAGAGTTTGTTTTTGTAAACAATGTATCCTTGTAAAGAGTGTGTATTTGTAAACAATGTATCCTTGTAAAGAGTTTGTTTTTGTAAACAATGTATCCTTGTAAAGAGTTTGTTTCTGTAAACAATGTATCCTTGTAAAGAGTTTGTTTCTGTAAACAATGTATCCTTGTAAAGAGTTTGTTTCTGTAAACAATGTATCCTTGTAAAGAGTTTGTTTCGGTAAACAATGTATCCTTGTAAAGAGTTTGTTTTTGTAAACAACTTATCCTTGTAAAGAGTTTGTTTTTGTAAACAACTTATCCTTGTAAAGAATTTGTTTCTGTAAACAATGTATCCTTGTAAAGAGTTTGTTTTTGCAACCAATTGTTCTCATCAACAGTTTGTTGTCATAAATAATTTATTTTTGCAAACATTGTGTTTACATAAAGAATTTGTTCTCATGTAAATAGTCTGTTCCTGTAAACTATTTGTTCTATAGTTTGTTGTTGTAAACAATTTGTTCTCATACGCAGTTGTTTCGCGTAAAGCTTGTTCTCACATGAGCTCTTTACTCCTGTGAAAAGTTTCAACTTGAAAATAAATTGTTGTAAACAGTTTATCCTTTTAAATATATTGCACCTATAAACAATTTGCTCTTGTAAACAATTCATTTTGTAAACAGTAGCATCCTCGAGTTTCCAAAGCAACAGATAAAAAACAGCTACAAAAACCGATGAATGTATATTGTGTATAAAAATGTGATCTCATCTGACGTGATCTGGGATTTCACACAAAACAGTTGAAATATTTTGCACAGAAAGATGTAAAAAAACAAAAAAACATCCAGTGAACAGTAGAGCTACAGGCAGAAACAGCTTGTGGATGAGAGAGGTCACAGGAGAATGGTCAGAGTGCCTCGAGCTGACCAGGGGATAAACATGGAGTCTGTCACTGCCAGAGTTATTAATCAGATACTAATACATTAGCTCTACCTTAAGACAAGGTTGAAGCAAGGACTGGAAACTTCGCTAATCAAGCAGCTATTCACAGTTGTTTTCAGTTAATGTTTTTTTTTTTTTTTTCCAGTGATGTTTTCAAACTCACAGTTTACAAGCAACTCTAGCAATATAGCAACTACGTTAGCAATGTTAGCAGTTAGCGAGTGCTTCCTACAGCAAGGGCATGTGTAGCTAGCACGTTCTATCGGTATCTATCTAACATTGGTATTTTCTTGACGGCAAATGCTACAGAATCTACGAAACCGTTTGTATCTGTTGTTCGAGTTTGCAGAGATCATTTCAAAAACGTTGTTTGTGTGGATGGAGATGTTTCTGAAAAGGATCATTTTGAAAATGGAGCAGTGAAAGCTATTTATTCAGGCTGATGCCATGATAATACGCTGTCGCAATATCGCAATATATTGTAGAACTGATTATTGATACAAACTTCCCAGACTCTTCCTTCATTTGACTGGTTTCTTGCACCATCTATTTATATTTACCACATTTTACATATAAATGTTTCCTATTAACTGCGAGCTTCTTTTTCCTTTCGGTTTCTTGTGCTTTTCCCAAAGTCACCTGGCCGATCCCAAAGTTTTGGGCTGTGATTAACGCTCCCCGACAGATTCATTCGAAAATTCATCCATCAACTCTTACGATTCGTATGGTCTTTTATGGCTCGTCGGACGTGTTTGTGTGTGAGCGAGCTGTGGTTTACGCACACTTTCTTGCCCACCTCAGCGTTTTTTTCTCGTCCTCGCCCGAACAGAGTTGTGATGCATTTAAGAGCGTCGGTAACGGCTCACCTATGCCGACCCACAGGCAAATAAAAAGTTATTGATTCTCCTACCTTACCCTTCCAAATAAGACTTATTGTTGCTACACTTTTATCTAATCACTTGGCAAAACAGAAATAGGTGGACGGGAAAAAATTAAACCCATGGGGGGGCTGGGGGGGGGGGTAAATCCTCACCCTGCGACCACAGGTTCACTTTTGAGGGATGAAATTAACCCAAAAGCTGTTAGCGGCGCTCACGTACCTAACTTACCTCGCCTTAATCACCTCCGAGAGCCTTGTTTACACAGGTCGCTTTAATTCAATTAACAAAAGGGGACAAAAAAAAGAGAGAATGAGAGCACTAACTTGGCGCTTGTGCATCGGTTCGGCTTTATCACTGTAATATTCCCTAATGAATGCTTCACACATCTGAGACAAAATATAAAAATGTGTCGCTTTATACAATTCTGCTGCCAGACAACACTGGGGATAGAGTTTCCTAAATGGATTAGAAAGTGTGTACAGATGCCTGGCACATCCAGTATGCCTGCAGGGCTTCAAATCTGACCCCTTGGCCTAATCCGAATATCTGAATGAGATGCAAGGAAACCTGAGGACCCGGAAGAAACCCTGGAGGAAACGTAAACCTTTGCACATGGACCGTAACCAGAGCTGTGAGGCAGTGACGGTACCCGCTGTGCCGCCGTGACAAGCTTTAAACTTGAATGAGTTACCGATTTCATACTGTAAATCCTGTACATGTGTATCCTGACATATCCATGTACAGTACAGTGAGATTCTCCTCTGTATATCCACCATATCCTTAATATCCTTAACTTCTCCTTGGAGCAAAGACGGTTAGGTGAAGCTTGGGATTGAAGAAATCTCAGTTGGGGATTATTTAATAATAATAATAATAATAATAATAATAATAATAATAATAATAATAATAATATTTTAAGTGTTTGCTTATGTATTGATTTGTCATAGCATGGGTGAATGAATAAATGGTGCCGTCTTGCACCTTTCCTAACTCAGTGGCGCCATCTTGTGACCGTTAATGCAGACAAGAACATTTCGAGATTGTAGTTTGAAAAAACTACAATTCCCAGAATACATTTCGGCGGATCTACCTTTTATATCCACGTGGTGTTAGTTTGCGCGGATTGTGCTGCTAAGTTCATTTCATTTCCCACTTTGTGCAGGTTTTACGCCGGCTCTCAGCACCATGTCCACTGAACTGGGTAACTATGACGTCTTAAATGCATTCCAGTTATCTGGCGCGAGCTTTTTTTTTTTTTTTTTAAATCAGGTATGGCGAATTTTAGGGGTTTTAGAGTAACATATTTCTGTGCATCACAGTGCTGGCTCGTGCACAACAGGCCACAGGAGATTAATGAGCTTCTTGATTTTTGTTTTCTTTCTAATGCATGTTTAATTAGCTGAGCGTGACTGTGCGCGTGCGGAGAGGAGTTGCTTGTTGTTGTTTGGCACAAATTATACAAACCTAATGATTTTATGATTGGAAGGAGAACTTATACCCTACTTAAAGTGAAAAGATGATGACAACCTGTCAGAATTTTAATTAAAAGTGGAAGTATCCAGCCAAAAAGTGTCTGCTTTTTACTTATAAATGTTTTTAACTGATAAAATAAAGGCGTGAAAAGTAGTTGTTCCTTCTCTGAAGTTGTAATTTGACTTGCTCAGCCGTTCATGTTAGCTAGTGGACTCGATGCTAGTCTGGCATTAGCATACAGGCTAACTTAGTTTAATATAGTTAACGGTACATAATTAGTCAAATTGACCTCAGAATGCTGTTTAAATGAGACTTTGCTTATTGAAACATTGAGTCCTCAAACTCAACCCTGCACTATACAGATGAACTCTGTAACTGATGACTCCTGTTAAAACTTTTAATCCAATTTTAATAGAGAAGATGGTGCGGGAACGACTGTTTATAGCTGCTATAACGTAAGCGATAATACAAACTGACTTGGTTCTTGGAAGTCCTACAAGGCCAAATGTAACAATTTACAGCAAGAAGAATGATGTGGTGTTTTCTGTTTAGCAATAAATTGTAACGGTTGGTAACAGGATCAGTTTTGGAGTGGTAACATTTCTTTAACGTGTGTGTCGCAGCTCTACTGAGTGTGTCCGATAAGACGGGGCTGCTGGACTTTGCGAAGCGGCTCGTGTCGGTCGGGTTGTCGCTGGTGGCGTCAGGCGGCACGGCTAAAGCTCTGCGGGACGCAGGACTCTCAGTGAGGTGAAGGATTTCGCAGGATGGGTTTAAAGACACTGATTTTTATCGTGATCCATGTATAATATGACTGAACACGACGAATGTGAATGACCTGACCTTTGCTCCCATGTGTTTTCAGAGACGTGTCTGAGCTCACCGGTTTCCCCGAGATGCTCGGCGGCCGGGTTAAGACTCTTCACCCGGCTGTTCATGGAGGAATCCTGGCCAGAAACGCTCCGTCTGACCAGGCTGACATGGAAAAACTGGGCTTTAATCTCGTGAGGTGAGACGAGAGTTACGGCGTGACTGTGCCGAGCAGTCATTATTTGCTACCTACGTAAAAGTTCAGAACAAAAAAATAGTTTACACACTAAAATGTAAGGTGTGTAGCACGATTTGGTGGGTAAAAATAATGAATTTGGCCCTGCTTGCTTCATGACTTAACGTCATGGGATTCCACATGACGCCTAATTAAAATTTCTTGAGTGGAATAGAGAAGTCATTCTGTACTGTATTTTGATAGAACAGTATAAATCGAGGCAGCTTGGCTTTAGACTCAGTCATAGGCTTTTACAGACATTAATGACCCCATGTTCTGTGTGTGCTTTGTTCAGAGTGGTCGTGTGTAACCTTTATCCTTTTGTGAAGACTGTCGCGTCCCCGGATGTGACCGTGGCTGACGCTGTGGAGCAGATTGACATCGGTGAGCTGGACGGCGAGAGTCATCCGATTTGTTTTGTTTTTTAAATGGAGGAACAATTTTTTTTTTTTTATTTGCTTGATGCCTTTGATGGGCAGCATATAAACAAAATATAAGGGACAATTTCCTGTGCAGGTGGGGTTACTCTGCTCCGTGCTGCAGCTAAGAATCACGCCCGAGTGACGGTGATCTGTGACCCAGCTGACTACGAGCTGGTGGCGAAGCAGATAGAGGCTTCGAGCGAGAGCGACACGTCAGTCGAGACGCGCAAAACTCTCGCGCTTAAGGTGAGCAGAAACCTTCATAAATGTCACAGGATTATTACTGTTCAATAGGCCCCGCCCACTTGGTGCTCGTTCCACTAGGCGACACCCCCTCAGCAACCTATTCACTAAGC
>JAQQZU010000010.1:12897268-12909832 GCA_030068025.1 Parauchenoglanis punctatus
ATTACTGTTCAATAGGCCCCGCCCACTTGGTGCTCGTTCCACTAGGCGACACCCCCTCAGCAACCTATTCACTAAGCCGTGACCATTCTCCAGCATGCTGTTCATTAGGCTCCTCCCCCTCAGCACATTTTCAATTGGCTCCGCCCCTTAGCACACTTGGATTACTCTATTGTCCCTTCAGTCCCAGTGTTCCTGTTCACTGCCTTGCCCCTTCATTTATTTATTATTTTACTAGGCTCCGCCCCCAGAGCACCCTGTTCATTATCTAAAATAATCCTTAGTAAAGAAAATGCACCAGTAATCTGCATTTTCTTCCGTGTCTTCTAAACATTCCACCATGCTTCCTAAACAGGGTGTAGTGCAAGACTGTATCTGCGGTTTGAGTCTATGTTGGTTTTAGTTAAGTGATGAAACACTTTGGTCGTGCACGCCGACTTTTGGACCCTGTGGTATTTGGAATTCTCTGATTGCTACAGAGTTAAAGTCCACATGAAGAACGCCAGGTTCTTTCAAGCATGGGAATGTATCTTCACCATGACCGTAACGCTGCTGTATAAAAGAGGACGTATTAGAACGAGTGCATTTAATATAACCCTGTGATTTGCAGCCGCACCGCTGTCAGAGCTGCTGTTCTAGAGTTCCTACTACTTGTAGTGAAATGTAATGTAATATACTCAAGTCTGCACAAGTGTGTGGTATTTCAGATGTTTTCTTTAGCGGTCTCTCACTCTCTCTCTGTTATCTCTCCTCCAGGCGTTCACACACACCGCGCAGTACGATGATGCGATCGCTGATTATTTCCGGCGCGAGTTCAGCAGCGGAGTTTCTCAGCTGTCGCTGCGTTACGGCATGAACCCACACCAGGGTCCTGCGCAGATTTACACACTGAGGCCTGCGCTGCCCATAAAGGGTTAATACACACACACACACACACACGCACAATCTACACAAGCTATACGATTAAGAAAAGATGCACCAAGTTCCACGTTATTGCTTTCATTAATTGAGTTAAATTATATACTGACTCTGTGTACATGAGAAGTTGATCCTGTGATGCTTCATGACTACTTCTGTAAGTGTGTGTGTGTGTGTGTGTGTTTCAGTGCTGAATGGCGCTCCAGGCTTCATCAATCTGTGTGACGCTCTGAACGCATGGCAGCTGGTTAAAGAGCTGAAGAGCGCACTGCTAATGCCTGCTGCTGCATCGTTTAAACACGTCAGTCCTGCTGGTAAGTCTCAAACACACACACACACTTTTTTTCACGTAGTTCCCAAATATTAACCCCTGATTTGAATGCACATTGCCAAATCGGTATGAACAAATTCTTAATGTTTACTTACCTATCCATCTAGATATTTATTATTATTAAGACCCATGAAGCCGTGCAGTCCGTTATTCTTTTCTTTTTTGTGTGTGTGTTTTTCAGGCGCGGCTGTTGGTGTGGCGCTTAGCGAGGAGGAGGCTAAAGTGTGTATGGTGCATGACCTGCTGAAAGATCTCACGCCGCTCGCTACTGCCTATGCTCGTGCCAGAGGTACAACTCTCACATAACACTTTACATCACATCATCTTTAGGTTCGCATTAGGATTAAACTTATGCTAATTTCGGGCATGCTTCGGCTCTGTCTCTGTAACTGTAAAGTGTGTAACGACTCCGCGATGTCCCCTAGGAGCGGACAGGATGTCCTCATTTGGGGACTTCATCGCTCTTTCAGACCCCTGTGACGTTCCCACTGCTAAGATCATCTCCAGAGAGGTGTGTGTGTTGAAACGTTTAGAGTTGGAGTAATTGCTATTCATTTGTAATCCTGTAACTTCTTTTCGATCCTTGATTATATTGCTAGGTTTCAGATGGAATTATCGCTCCGGGTTATGACCCTGAGGCTCTTCGTATCCTCAGCAAAAAGAAGACCGGAAATTATTGCGTTCTGCAGGTAACCAACACTCAGCATAACGTTCTGAGCTAAAATGTGCAATGATGCTGTGAAAGTACGCTAAATGCGCTTAAATTTGAACTACATTTACACTAACTGAACGAACAAGAGAAAAAAACGACAGTTGTTACCTAACGTTGTTTTAAATGTTTATCATCAGATGGATCCCGACTACGAGCCTGACGAACAGGAAGTGAGAGTTCTCTTCGGGCTGCACATGAAGCAGAAGCGGAACAACGGCGTCGTAGATAAGCAGCTGTTCAGCAACATCGTCTCCAACGGCACCGTGAGCTGAAAGCAACATATTCGCGATGATTAGTCCTGATTGTCATAACGATTTGTAAATCTCACTTCTGTTTGTTGTTAGCTGTCCGAGGTGGCGCTGCGTGACCTGATTGTAGCCAGCATCGCCGTGAAATACACGCAGTCCAACTCTGTGTGTTACGCCAAGGACGGCCAGGTGAGTAGAACGATGTGGAGTAAACGCCACGGCGAGTATGCGTGTCTGAGCTTTGTGAACACTACTAGCTATATGTTTTGTATGTCTTTCTGGTAATATTGCGTGCGCGATCAGGTGATCGGCATCGGCGCAGGTCAGCAGTCTCGGATCCACTGCACCCGTCTAGCAGGCGACAAGGCCGACAACTGGTGGCTGCGTCGCCATCCGAAAGTTTTGGGTATGAAATTCCGCGCCAACGTGAAACGCGCCGAGATTGCTAACGCTATCGACCAGTACGTCAGTGACACCATCGGAGAGGTGAGTAGGTAATGCAAGAACATTAATCAGCGTGGTAACCAACAGCAAGATTTTATTTATTTGTTTCTTGTTCTTTGTAATTCTGTTCCCTAACCTGCTCGAAACAGGCTAGTGGGCTAGCATTCAAGTGTGTTTGTGTCTGTGTTTGTGTCAGGGTCCTGACCTAGCCGTGTGGAAGGCTCTGTTCGACGAGGTTCCTGAACCGCTGAGCGAGTCGGACAGGAAGCAGTGGCTCGCCTCTCTGCAGGCCGTCGCTCTCAGCTCTGACGCTTTCTTCCCCTTCAGGGACAACATCGACCGAGCAAAACGGGTATCGATTCACACTTGCTTCACTTTACTATTGCTAAGCGAGTTCTAGCAGAGATGTGTCAAATACTTTTAAAAACAAAATGCTGTAGAGAATAGCTTGTCTTTATTAAATACAACCGTATAGCGGTGAAGTGGGCGAGCATTACACTGAGGCTAAACATAAATAACATGAAAAGGTATTACATTTGGGTAGCTTTGTTCCGTGTATAAATGGCCAGAAAGCTAGCTAGTGAGCCACCTGTATTAAATGTATAACGTAGAGCTGGGTGACTAGCGTTACTCTAAGTGCTCATCACTGAAGTAGATGCATATACGTTCTGGTGCTCATTGAGAGTGTTCATGGCGTTCTGTACATGTGTTTCAGAGCGGTGTTGAGTACATCGCCGCTCCGTCAGGCTCCACCGCCGACGAGGTGGTCATTAACGCCTGCAACGAGCTGGGAATCACTCTGGTGCACACTAAGCTGCGCCTCTTCCACCACTGAACACATTGTTGCGTCTCCAATCTTCCAGTTCCTGACTTCTGAGCCTGAAAAATGACCAGGACCTCTTAGCAACACTTACATTAGCATCTTTACTTCGCTAAGCTGATTTAGCATGATGATTTGCATTTTTCCTGCTTTTGTGCTCAAAAACATTCCCTTTTTGTACTGTAACTAATAACCGCTGTGTCCAGATGTATTAAATCACTGTAAGTGGGTGTTTAATATTGCAGTTAACACTAGTAAATGGTACAAAATGTTAGCACTACAACTCCATCACATTTCATTATACTGCCTGTGGCAGCTGACGTGCCTGAAATAGAGATTAAAATACTTTCTCATAAAATTTTTTTGGTGTGTTTTCTGAGCAAGTATGTTTAAATAAATAAATAAATAAATAAATAAATAAATTTTTAAAAAAAACCTTCACTTAGACGATACTGGCTTTTTAATTAGCTAGCTAAAGCATACTACTTAACTAATAAGCCATTCACTTTAGCAGAGTAAAGAAAGAAAGATAGTCTGAATGAAAAGGTGAAATGTAACTTTATTGTAATAAAATATTTTAAAAAATCATTTGACTAGTCATAATTAGCTGTGCTAGCTCGATGATTAGATGGCCAGTCACATGATAAACTGATATGATGATTACGTTAGTTTGTTAATCAGCTAGCTTGTTGCCCATGTTAGCTTGGCAGTTTGCTAGCTAGTCCCTTTTTAAAAAATAAAATAGGATTTGTTGTGAATAGGAGTTTTTAATTAGCTGGTTTGTTGTTGAAGCTAGATTGTTTATTAGCGGGTCATTCCCATGAGCTGCTGATTTATTGTCTTTATTAGCCTTATCATTAGCTGATTGTTGTCTCTGAGCTTGGAAATTAGCTGACTATTCTCAAGGTTAGCTATTTATTCTCTGTTGGGTAATTAGCTCATGATTAGCTTATTTGTTGTCTAGATTAGCATGGTGATAAGATGGATTGTAGCTATATCAGCTAGTCATTAGCTGGCTTGTTGTTTATACTAGTTTGCTTATTAGCTGGCTGTTCTCATGATGTGCTGATTTATTGTCTACATTAGCTTTATCATTAGCTGATTTGTTGTCTTTTAGCTCGGTAATTAGCTGTTGTATTATCACAATTAGCTGATTTGTTGTCTATTTTGGCTTGGTTGCTTGCTGTGGCCAGTCTGAAGAGTTGCTTATTTTCCAGTCTATATTAGCTGAGTCATTAGCTGGCCAGTCTCAGGATTAGCTGGTTTGTTGTCTATATAAACTTGTTTGTTAGCCATTGTCATGATGATTTGTTGGTTTGTTGTATATATTATAATTGATTGGCTAACTCTGGCTTGTGGTTTACATTAGCTTGTTTATTAGCTGCTTGGTGCCTACATTTACTTAATTTGAGCTATTGAGTTGTTTGAGCTTTGTATAGCTTTATTAGAATTAAGAAAATTGCCCGACTGTTGCCAGATTTACCGTAAGATTTACTGTTTCTACAGGTCACACAAGATCAGAGTTGAGCTCAAAGCGAGTCTAAATTTGGTGTATAGAAGCTGAGTGAATGTGGTGGGGAAACAATTCTCTGGCACAATTTACCTGCATCTTCAAGATTTTGTATACTGCTCTGCTGTGACATGCTGGCACTGGCTCATTGCATTAACGTACAAGTGTTCTTAACAAAGCGGAAGGTAAGTGTGTATCCTTAAATGCAATTGAATTAGAGTTAAATCTTAAAACCCCCTTGGATGCCTATTTTTGTGATCAAGTGTGTACATATGCTGAGACCTCTTAATGGAGTAATTGTATGACACCGTATTTGCAGCAAAAACATCCCAGGAACCTCCCGAGTTCTCGCTAGATTGGCGTCGATTCAAAATGAGAAGGGAACCCTGGGTGGGGGAACACACTTGGGTATGTACATATCACACTTTCTAACTACCAGGAGTGTTGAAAATCACCTGAATGACTCCGCAATGTGTTTCAATGCATTAGATTTCTCACTCATTTATAAAGGAACACTTAGGAAATTTTTTTTTTTTAATTTAGATTCCCATTCAGATTGAGTGACCGTGCCGTGGACCCTGTGGACGAGCCTCATCGTGTCAGACGCTGGAGGAGGACCGACGTCCATGCACTGTGATCCACATACACTCCTATTCTGGAGGATGATGGAACTCTGAGCTCAGTTTTAAATGTTGTTGTGATGGAAAGAGAGAGATTCTGCACAGATTCCAGGACTGACTGTTGTGTCCAAACACGTACTCCTTTCCAGACGTCCATCACTGCTCCATTCCAGCTCACAATAACAACGTCCACACACATTCCCCTTACACAACACCAGAAGCTAGGACTTAAACCTCTTAAACCTTAATTAATCCTGTCAATATTGTGGTAAAAGTTTGCTTTTGAAACTAAAGATCTGTAAGTGCAAGTATGCTCAGACCAGCAATGCCGAGACCTTCAATAGTCGTTGTTGTAATGGTGTGGGGAATGATTCATGGCACCTTTTAACACCATTTGAGTATTGTTTAGATGCCAAAGCCTGAGAATTGTTACTGACATTTAACCAATTAATGGCTAATTCCAATACCAGTCACAACAAACAAGTCGTCTTAAACTGGACCCATGAACAAAATAATGAGTTTAGTGTATGGTAATGGCTTCACCATGAACAGATCTGAATCCTTTTGAGCGCCTTTGGTAACAGAAGACTACACTGGGATGCACACTAGTTGGGCAAGAACAGGAATCGTAGGCTACAGTGGCACATGCTCACTGAAACTAGATGGTTAATGATTGGGAAATGGTACCTGTTCTGGTTAATCTCCGTTTCTGCTGCAACACACAGATGGTAGCACCAGAATGTGGCATTAAGAGCATGATTTCATGCTTCCAGCCTGATTTATGGCAACAGTTCAGGCTGGTGGTGGTGGTGTGTTGGTGTGGGGAATGTTTGTTTAAGGATTATGACATGAATCTTTTGCACTGTGCTGGTAGCGAAATAGATCATTATGCAATAGTGAATTTTTTTTCCCCTTTTACTTTTTTTGAATATTTGAATCAATTATAGTAGTTTGAGTAGTTCAGCGTAAATATAAAAGAAAAAAGTTAAGTTAAATATAAGTGGTAAAAATATATCAAAATTTATAAATGTTATATTTATAAGTATACAACTTAAGTGGGAATGTAGAACTTAAATGTTTCATTCGTATGCTAATATGAACGATGGTGTAAATCTGGCAACCAAAGGGTGTGTTTTCAAGTACACTGATTTAAGTTTATTTATCACATGAAACACAAAGGCATCAAGGTTCTTTGTAAAACTTTATTAAAAATGGGAATTTGACAGTAGTGAAGACTTCGGCACGAACAGTACAATTACTTTCTTAACTGCATTGAATGAGAACACTTGTGGGGCCAAATGGATAAATAAATCACAGAGCGTTCGACAAATCAGGACGGATCAGCAAAATATGTGTCGATCTAAAAACAGTGCTGGCTCTGAGCGGACTCGCGCCATAGAAGAAGAAAAAACCGGATGAATTAAAAAAGCTCATGCGACATTCTCAGAAATCAGTGCTTGATTTTTTTTATTGTGCAGTTATAAAAATAGATGTTATTATTTTAATAACACTGGTAAAGTAGATTAACTTTATTTATTGTATGGAAATTTGCCAACATTCTGTGTAGGTTTTCAAATGAAATGAACCAAAAACAAAATAAAACAAAATAAAACTGACAAAAGCCAATCAAATGCCTGAAGGACAGCACAACCAATTAAAAGCAGTGAAAATCGCTATGGCGTCATGCTGACTTCGCTGATTGGCTGAGAAGCAGCAGCGGTAGGCCAGCCAGCAGGAAGGCATTTAAGGCACTAGGGGGGTTAGTACAGTCTCACAGACTCTGTCTCAGATCAGAGATGGGGGTGGGGTGGGGTGCGTCTGGGTGGGGGAAAGTGAAGGTCACCAATCGCTTCACTCTCTCCGGTTGGGATTAGCCACGGCGTCGGCTAGGATATCCGGCCGGAGACACTCGATGGGGCAGTGGATATTCTGGAAAGGAAATCATGACTGATGTTATATACTGTAAACTGCAATTGAACTTTGTACCATAAACACTTGCATAAGTTTTTAAACAGTGGTGTTGATTACACCAGTGCACTGATGTGAAAAAAAGAAAGAAAAGAAAATCGAGAACTCACCACTTTGGCAATGCCGCCTCCGTAGCGGACCGGCGTAAGCAGTGTGCTGCTGTCACTTCCGGGCTTTCTGCAGTTTTCACAACGCCAACCCTGATGCCAAGTACACAAACAAACAAACAGAGACATTAATGAGAAATGTACACTGAAGGGAAAAAAAAAACCCGGGCATTTTTAAGAGGAGCATTAAAACACAGTCATGCATGAACAGTGGTAGACGTTCGCACCTGCTGTCCTCCGTAACAGGTGCAGGTACAGATCGCACCAAGATACTCCTTCTGCCACTGGTTTCCCACCTGGTACGTCTTTCCATCATCGTAACACGTCGACTCGTCTGTAAATGCAAAGGAGAAGTTCCTGAACGTCACATGATCGTATGATTAAAGGTGCCATGATCATTCGAATGTCGAATCCACCTAACATTAGAAACCTAATCTTGCAAAGAAAAAGACTAATCTTACCTAATGTACCTTTAAATTAACATAACGTAATTGTTTCTGAGGAAGTTTGCACTCACGTGGCTCACACCTGAACTCTCCCTTGCCATTGCCGAGGCAGGTGCAGGCCATCGTCTGACCGTTTTCCGCTTGTCTCTCCCACCGCTCGCCGATGCGGTAGTTGTGCCCGTTGTCATGGCACCATTCTGTATGATAGAAGAAACACATTACACGAAAAGTCTTGAAATGTTTCTGGGCTTTTTTTTGTTGTTGCTGTGTAAATTGAATAGTGGATACATATTAAGGAAGGTTAAGCTAATCTAAGTTACACCTAAACATCTGTTTTTAAAATCTGACTGGAAACAATGAGTCAGACTTAAACACGGGCATGTTATTGCATCATAAAATATAACAGCCAATCATGTTTCAACATCTTAATGAAGGGAATGCAACACTGGTTTAGCAGGGAATTGGGGTGTTTCCAAATTTGCTTATTCATGTACATTTTTATCCTGGTTTGATGTTAATTAATGTACGTACTGGAGGAGTCGCATCGGAAATGGCCGCTGCCCAGGCCCAGGCACCTGCACCACAGTTTGAAGCCAGTCTCGGACATGCGCTCCCATTCTTCCCCTACTTTGTGATGAGTTGCAGTTAAAGCGTCGTAGCACGAATCTTTGCTGGCTGGAACTCCTTCTGGACCTGACAGAGAAATTTCATGCAAGATTTCATATAACATGATTTTATAATAAAAAAAAAGGTGTCTACAGAGCAATACAGGATTTTAAACACTTAAAAACTACGTAGCGGACATGTTTTATCTTGTACCTGTGTTACCGGCAGTGATGACCTCGTCAAGGATTTTGTACTTGAGTGCGTCCTTCAGAGCCTCGACGAGGACGTGGTACGTGGCCCCGGACGTGAGGCCGATCAGTGTGGCGCTGGTGGAGGTGGCAGGAAGTTGCAACTGCAGCCGAACAAGTTCAACAAACAGTTAATGTGTGATATGTTTACCAAACTCGCCCACGACATGTGTACAAAAAAGCTAGTGGTTTGTCAATAATATCTCCAAGTCAATCAGCACCTTCTGATTAATCAGAATAATTACAACCAATTTTGAACAACCGACAGTCCAGAAACAGTCTGTTCTTATTGACTTGCTCACCTGGAACATCCTCTCATTGAGCTGTGTGACTGGATGGCAGGTCACAATGTAGGCCGTGCTCTGCTTGAAGGGCTGCCAGCTGACGGTGGTCTGAGTCTGAGCCTCCTGCGGCGTTCCCGTCTTATTTTCTGTAAAAAGGAAACCGTGAGCGTTTCTGTCGCTCAGCTGCACCACCTTGGGCACTCGTGAACCGTCCGGCCCCGGGGCGGGCACATATATGAGCGTCTGGCCCGTCCTGGGGATGGAGGGCTTCGGTTGCCCGCTGTGAGGCAGATCGGGATAGTTGTTGTTGTATTCCGTGTACTCCATGCCCTGGCCGCCCTCTCCTGGTCTCGGCTGCACCGTCGGACCCACCACATTCACCACGATGTCCGTCTCGTGCACGTCCATGGGACCACGTGTGTTTTGGCGTGGATTTTCAGGCAGCGCCGTATTCTCTGCCAGCAGAAAAGCCATTAGTAGCAAAGCGGGAAGATGAACGAAGAGGTAAGACAGCAGCTAATGGCTAGCGGAGATCCATCCAAGGAGAAAAGAATGGTTCAAGAAATGCCGCAAAATGGGAAATATTTTGTTAATACTGTAATATGAAGGTAATTATTCCAAGTGGTTGCTAGGGTGTTGCTATGGTGTTCCACTTGGTTGCTAGGATGTAGGTGAGCGGGGCAGTGCACTTTTAATTATCTAAGTGTCCCACAGGTGGCAAGACGGACCTTCTAAAACATTCCACCATTCATTTCAAAGGGGACAAAATTAGAATTTGAGTTGGTTGCTCTAGAACTTTCCCCTTTTCAGATCTTAAGCATCAGCCACTGCAGTTTGCCTTCGTTTAAAGGCACAATTAGGGTTTTTATGCAGCTAGCTAAATAGCATTGCACATGTAGTAGCACACACAGAACTATTAGCATTACAGTAGACGGCACTGCTAGCTTTAACAGAACAGAGCCAGCTATAATGCGGAGGCTGAGTGTTACCATGCTAGCGACTCAAAACTTCTTTTTGTCTGCTCTCACCACTGAGCAACAAAAAGAGGGTTTTGAAGGAGTACACCTTTATTACAAATAGAACTGTGTGTGTGTGTGTGTGTGTGTGTGTACTTACGTGTACTGGCCTTGCCCACCAGTGGTGGACTTCTCAGAGAGTTCTGCAGAGCGATGATCTTAATGATGTACACAGTGGCTGGTTTCAGACCTACAATCACATCAACATTGAACACTGAATATCCTGGCGAGGCAACATCTGGACTACATCAACACACACTTTACTCCAAATGTCTATACAGAGACTTCGAAAGTGCAGGAGTTATAATACTGTATAAGCTATTATGCACTAATATACATCTCTATTTCTTGTGATATTCAGGAGTTTAGAAAACCACATAGTTCATGTACCTGTGATGGTGGCGTAGTTAGTGCCGGCATGTGGGCGTGGCGTGAGCTCACGCGGGCTTCGTCCTTCTTCCTCATAGGTGATGTAATATCCTGTGATGCGGCTGGTTGGCGGCTGCCAGCTGAAGGAGATGCTGGTTGGGGTCAGAGCCAGGAACTGGAGGTCAGTCGGGGGCTGGAGGGACGAAGCCACTGGGGAAAAACACACACGCATGGTGAGTCAAGAGCATGGATGACCAAATAATTTATATAAGGAATCTATGAGTATTTATTAGGAATCAAATTTGAAAGTGTGTGTATATGATAAGGTACTTGTGTTGGTGGTGAGGGTGAAGGGTGCGCTGCGACTGTCTCCGTTCAGTGTGTAGATGTTGATGATGTAAGCGGTGCCCGGCTGAAGACCTGAAACACACCAAACAGAGTTTGGACATGAAGAGAATTAATCCGGATTTTATTCAAATATTCATACATTGTTTCATACATCGGTCACACGTTTGCTTTTGGAATGGGGCGATAAGTGAAAAACATTAAATAGTTGCAATATATTTATAAGTCACATCCTTGCATTGATTTGTATTCTTTAATCCTTTAATGAACAAAACGTTACCTGTAATTAAGGCACTGCGATGTTCGGCTGGAACCTCCTTCCTGATAGTTGGATAGTTTCCTGTGGCGGGCTTGGCCTCAATCAGGAAGCCTGTTATTGGCTCGATCTTGGCTCGCCAGGTAAGTATAATGCTCGTGTCCTTCACTTCATTGATGCGAGGGCGCCGAGGGGGGCTGATATCTGCCAAGCCAATCAGACACAGGCTTGAAGGTTAAATGCTTCGGTTTTAAGCGCACATTCTAACACCGTCTTCCATGTCCACTTGACAACAAATTTTGTAAAATATATCCACTAGGGGGTGCTACAACACAAAAACTGTCACAACTCATTCCACTCTGAATGAACAACTGAACATGTTTGTCAACTGATCTATTTATTGCAAATTGGGGTCCATGTGCAAATCAGTGCTTGGACCCCGATGATCACTCCTTGCTATTTTTGTTGTCAATCATCCTATTCTGAAATTTCCTGGATTCTGAAATCATGGAGTTTTGTTCACACATTATAATTATTATGCTGAATAGCCTTATTATATAAACTTTTTCACCTTCAGTTGTAGTGACCTCTCCAACGAGAGGTAGGCTGCTGACAGAATCCTTCAGTGCATACACGCGCACCTCGTACACCGTGGACACCTGGTGATGGAAAACGGTAAACGATTATACCTTCGATAAATTGCATATGTAAGCAAATTTAACACAATTCGTACAAAACCTTTTAGAAAGCTAACCTTGACGCAAACCTTTCATGACTGCAAGTGGTCTGTGCAATCAAATGAATGAGATTACCTTTAAGGTTAAAGTGGATCAGGTAGTTAAAGAAAAGAAAAGAAAAGATTTTTTTTACCAGAAGTCCAGTGACGGTGACCTGCATGGCATCAGGAGCTACGTTCATCTCTTTTGGTTGCACGATGTTGTTTTTAGGCGTCACAAGGACACGGTATCCGTTCAGCCTGATGCCTGGTGCCCTCCAGAGCACCACGAAGGACGAGGGGCCCACGTCTCCGAACTGGATGTTGGTGGGGGCGGGGACAGTTGCAAGGCCTGGAGTACGTACTGTAGAAACAAAGTGTAAGGAAGTGACAGATATTTTTTCTCTAGTTTTGAAGTCTCACAGTGCATTTTTATATTAATTCAGCATAATGTAGAAGTGTATAATGTTTTTTTCACACAAGTTTATACATTGTCTGTTTTGAGTCATAATCTCTAACTAGCTATCAAGCAGAGTTGATCTAAAAGTCATTTTAGGAAAAACTTTTGTGTGTGTAAAGTTATACCACAAAGGGCAGGTGTTAA